>JAGDQP010000138.1:100541-148134 GCA_022664845.1 Lepisma saccharinum
GGGGGGCTAAGTTATCCCCGTCTACCTTGAAAGCGACGATAACACACATAAGTATAGGCCTATGTATGGGTGTGTGCGTGAAAGTAATGCAACCCAGAATTTCAATTGATTTTTTTGCTTGCACAGTTTCCGACAAGTTCCGATTTGTCTGACAGACATTTTGTCGGAAGAAAACCTGAAGAACTTCGGAGCGAGAGTGTCGGAAACACTGAAACCGGACCGACATGTCTGATACAAGTCTGTAGGTGTACAAGCGCACATTGCTTTTGAATTTCCACTGTAACAAGCCTTCAGACAATCGGAAAGCCCTGTGGAGTCTTCCGACAGCTGTTCGGCAAAAACCTGAAGAACTCTTTGTCTGAACGTGTGCAAAGCTCCATTGAAAGTAATGCTCCAATTACTTTTCCGATTTCCTTCATGCAAAAGTCTTCCGATTTTTCTGAAGCATGTCGGAACGTGTGCAAGAGGACTAAGAGTTCGGTGGGATTTTATAGAGCTGAGCTGGATTTCTTGAATGGCTAGAAGGAGACTCGTTTCTTTAAAAAACTGACAGCACTGCACTGGTTTCATATAGGGTATAGGTTTATATACTGAAAAGATGTGATGAGTACTCTTCAATTCTGCATTATATTTTGCAAGCTGTGAAGGGTCTTCAAATAATTACTAGTAAATTATGGAAGCTTTTTCAGTTAGAATATTACTATAATTATTTGATATGCTTCGTAGAAATTGGTTGGGTTTGATTGACGATGATTCCAGTGATGAACAACAATTAAATTTTAGCAAGGCGAGAACCAATGTCCGATTTGTACAATTTCGAGAGAGGGAAAATTTTTCTGAGAATGTAGAAAACTGTATTTTATATCCGTTCATATTTAGGAAAACAGGATATTTAGACTTGGTGGATATTTAAGATAACAATCCCAGGGAAGATTTTCGCAGAGAGGAGAAAATCTGAATTATATCTTACTTCAAGTCGAACACTGGTGAGAACAGTAAAAGAGAATTAATTTTGAAAACTGGTGAATTCCATTTCAAAGAAACCTTTCGCCTATCATATTCTCAAATTGAATATACCCTTTCTTGTTGGCCGAATAAGAAAACCTACAGAAAGAAGCATGGCATTATCCCCCAAAAAAGGGTGTGATATTATGGGCCATCCTATAGTAACTTTTGACCCGTCACGTTCTAATTAAAAAACGTCTATGCCCCAGCCGAGATTCGAACCCGGGACCGAGTTCTGGTCATATGGCTACTAGGTCGGCTGGGTGCTATTGACATCACTGCTGTCAGTTGGCGGGATTTATCCCGCCAAACGGGATTTTGCGAGGTCTGGCGGGATTTTTGTTGATAAAACGGGAATTCAAGCACGATGTCAACTTACAATGCAAAGGGGTTGCTTTTTCAGTTTTATTTACATATTATATAGTCGCGTTGAAGGCAGAAGGGCGAAAGTGAACTCTTCTTGAATATAACTTACCCCGATGTATCTTGAAAGCGACGATCACACATATACATAATACATTATATGTGTATGTGGAAAGTTATGCAATTCCAGAAACTAATTTGATTTTTATTGATAAAGAGTTCGGCGGGATTTTATTTAGTTGAGGGGGATTTCTTGAATGGCTTGAAGGGAATTCGGTTTTAGAAAAACTGACAGCACTGATTTACATTGCATAGCATGTTATGGGTTTGGAGGAATTAATTAGAAAGACGCCCTACTTCGAAAACAAATTGAAGCCGAAAATGGCCGCTGCCCCGATTGTATGTATCGCTTTCCGCCATATTGCATCTAGGAGAAAATGGATGTATTGCATTCACTGACATGCAAATAATGCAGTTCATTATTTATGCTTTTCTGTGATTTTTAAAATGGTTGTGAGTTGTGTAGCTGTTGGATACACAAAGATATACAATTAGAAGCCTCCCAATGTCACATTTCATAGGTGTTGCAGAAAACTTCTATCCAAATATAAAATGTGAATACAAATTGGTCGCAGGGATAAAATTATAAGTTTCTTTCTGTACTTTTAATTAGGCCGTCAATGTGTTAATCCGAGAATTTAAAGAGAGATTACTGATTCAATTTTTCTCATAGATTTTAAGTAATTACAAGACAACTGACTAAAGAAAATGTCAGTAGTATTCATTATATTTCATATACTTTGGGGATTTTTTTTTTTTTTTTTCGTTATGCAGCTTTCGATGTTTACGCTGGAAGTTTTGGTCACTCTTCTCTATAAGTTTCAGATACATTCAATTAAATTGATTTTATTTATGGCCTTTTGTCATATTCGGCTCAGGGCGGAATGAGGTAGGCAGAGGATGGAAGGTATTGGTCAGGGCCTTTCATAAATTATCATCCCGGCATCGCAGTTTCAGATGCATCATAATACAAATTGAATTTTATTTATGACCTTTAGGCATCTATAGCTCAGGCCGGGATAGGGGAGGTATAAGGATTCTGGAAGGTGTCGGCCAGATCCTATGTTGGCATAGTCTAGTTAACAAATACTACGAAAATCTGTTGAAAACAATGCACAGAAATCAGTAGCACGTTCTTGAATAGTACTGTCCGTGTTCGGATAATGGCGCCCATGTTAGTGGATTACGTTCAAATTAAGATTCTTGCATATGATACATAAAGAGGTAATATTTTTAAAGTATAACTAATTAGTTGGGCCAATTATAGGAATTAGAGGCAAGTTGTGTGTACAACAATGTAGTATAATTTTACTTTTAACGATGAAACTTCAAGTAGCTTCCAAGATGCGTAATTATTGGATGTTTAATATTCACTAAAGTGTAACAAACTTCCCTTTTTGTTGAATGTAACAACTATTTAGATTATCGAAAGTAAAGAAAAATGAAATAACGTTTGAATACGTTGTCAAGCATTGTCGTCTGCCTTGGGGAAATGCCGACCATAGTGGGTGGCAATACCCCTCTTTCAGAGTGCTGACAAATTAGTTTTTACCTCACACTTTTCACAAGAAGAAATCAAAAAGATTTGACTCTCGATATCCATACGTTCAACCACAACAATATATAATAGAAAATATCTATTACTAATACTTACTTTGACAAGATAATCGAATTATAACGCAGAAGCTAAAAAACACTTTCCTTTACATAAAAGACCACGAATGTATTTCACTGTTGAATGCCCACTCACAGATCTAGAATATATAACACTAAGGGTTGATTCTACATTTGCACGATCTACATTTGATGGGCGGCATTACCCAACCGGGCGTGATTCCCCCACTTTCCTGTCAATTCGGAACTATAAAAGATATTGCTTTCAAACTGTCAATGTTTATAGCACATACCTGAAGATATACATATTTATAGCTATGATCAAGTATAAAGCTTTTGTATTTGAACGCACGCCATTACAATTGTATAAGTGTGGAACAGAGGAAAAGTAAAAGTTATCGTGACAAAAATCTTAGGTGGTGGGTGTTTTTCTAGTTCATATTTGAAATGAGGGCCCCAAATTTAGTAAAAAAAAGTGATTGTTATTCATGTTACCGAAAAAAAAAGTTAAAATTTGTTGCCCTGTGTAATTACTTGTGAACTATGGAAGTTTTTTAAGTTAGAATATTACTATAATTATTTGCTATGCTTCGTAGAATTTTGTTGGGTTTGATTGACAACGATTCCAGTGGTGAACAACAGCTAAACTTTAGCAGGGTGAGAACCAGTGTCTGATTCGTACAATTTCGGGTTTATCAACTTTCGGCTGTACAGTTTCGGGCGTTCATATCAAGCATTTTCGATAATCGATAATTTTCCTCGAAATAAAGGAGATATTTTTGTTCCTCTATCGCTCTGTGTGTGTGTGTGTTTGTGTCACTTCTATCCTTCTCAAGGTTGCTCTTGCTTCCTCGCAACAAGAAAAGTAGGCGTTTACTCTAAGCGGGGGTACCAAGCTGCCGTAGCTCAGTGGTAGAGGAACATTTTCACATGGAAGAGTAATTTCAAACTATTTACTCTTTTTGCAAGCACCGAAAATTCCCATCAGTTTACATTGGATGATATTAACCTAAAAGAAATTAACACATGTTAAGCAATAACACATTCTAGTATTTATTACAAAATAGTTTTACATCTATACATAGCAGGTTCTTAAAAATGTTACATAGCCTCTTAAAGCTTTATTACAAAGAAAAGTCCATGAGTAATTAAAATTCTCGTAAGTGGCACATTTTTTATGTATTTAAAATTACTTATAAAATAACATGACAATATAAATATATATAAAATGACAATAAAACTCGTTACAAACTTTTTTAATATGTTTTCAAGAAAAATGAGAAGTAAATATTTCAAACAACAAAATTAGATTGAAATATAATTTTGATCGTCCACTTCCACTCAAGAAATAAAGTAAAAATAAAACGAAGCTACACTGAATAGAAACTGTGGAATCCAACGTCAGTCTCGAATTCTTTAAAAGCAAGAAAATACAAACATCTCAGTGTTTTCAGTTATTACAATGTTATCTACTTTTTTTTTTTTTTTTTTTTTTGAATGACTATCATCACTGTATTGTATTTATTTTACGTTCTTCAGAAATTTTGTAGAGCTAGCAACTAATTCTTTCCAATTTCTAAGTTTGAATTTCATAAGAATATACGATCACTACATTATATTTAGAGGGAAATCAGAAGACAATATTCTTCAATTAGATATCAGAACTCAACAAACGATCAACTTTTTCTCTCATTTTACACCGTTTAAAATTCATTACCAAAAAATAGTTGTTCTATATTAAAGATTTTCGCCTTTTATGCCTACAATAACTATTTAATATCAGCTTATGATTTTTAAACTTCCATATATTTCGTTATTTTTTTTTCAATGTATATACAAAATATACTCTCCATTGTTCTATACTTAACGATTCACTCTTAAGTGTTGGATAACTAATCACATATTGAAGAACGCGGTTAAGCAGAGCATGTTTGATCTGCCAGAAGTGTGAAACACATGCATTTTTCTAATCATAGGCATAAGTGTTCCTGGCTTCTATTCATTGGTTTAAGTGGAAGATTGAAAACCATTGCTATGAACTGACAGTGTTACCAGTTTCAAAGAGCAAACAAGATTTTAAACAAAATTCAAGCTTATACATCAACATACAGATCATAATACAATGACAAAGAAAGATACGCACTTTTAGAACATGTATATCTAGATAAATTCCCAGGATTTGATCCACTTACAAAAAAGAGCTAAACCCTACTGTCTTCTATTCATAACTAAATTTCAGAATGAAGCCTACAGGTAAAAGCATAAGTTTTGAGCGCTTCACAGCATTATTCCTATTCTTTTGTTTACTCAATCGCAGTGAATTTTCCCGCCTTTTTCCTTTGTCAATTATTCGGAATCCCTTGCATGTAAACATTTAACTTCCACATACCAAAGTTCGTCTCGTACTTCAATAATGAGTTCTATTAGCTGTAAAAAATATGTTAGTAATAACTTCAGGATTGTGTGCAGACACTTTTGGGACATTATTCTGGCTCAAAAGTGTCTGCACACAATCCTCAGGTGACTAGTAGCATTTCTTTAAAACTAATTGTACCCATTATTGAAGTACGAAACGAACTTTGGTCTGTGCAAGTTACATTTTATTTATAGGCAAGAGATCCTGAATAATTGACGTGAAACGAAAAAGGTGGGAAACCCCACTGCGATTGAGCCTTAATCATGAACCAAACAGAAAAAGGAAGCAAAAGATAAGGAAACAAAAACTCACACTACAAAAAAACTTCAACAAAAATAAATTACTTGGGAAGACAGTTTGAACTAATGTGTGTGAACTAATAGAATGATACCTTTCATTACGTGCGATGTATTATTAATAATAAAGTCAAGGCGAAAGAAATCTGGGTGTAGGTGCGTGTAAATTTGAAACATTTAAAGCTGGGTTTGGAATTATTACTAGTGACTTTTGAATTTCCGGCGACAATCGCTTGAGTGATGTCACGCATTTGCTGTTTGGTGTACTCTTGAAGCAAGAATCACTCTGCCTTGTGCTCCTCCTCACGGGAGTCACTATACTATGGATTCGGTCAATCTCTCCAAACTCAGGATCGATCCTACAATGAAACAATGATATCAAGAGGAGTGAAATTTGAACTTTCAATTCCATAAAAATATAGCTTTAGAACAGTAGTTTCCAACCTTTCTTTCACTTCCGTACCTCTTGGCAGCAATTTCGATAACTTGAAGCGCTCATAGATAAAATGATTTGAAGTAAATACAGCACAGACGGAGATACTCTTATCTATTTCCAGATTTCTGTTCATGGGATTTTTTATTCTCCATCTTGTTCATTGATGAAACGACTTAGCTTTGGATATTCACTACAACAATTACCTTAATATTATAGAATGTATTTGAAAAAGAAATAATGTAAAAACGTTTTTTCTTCGAAAAGAACGGCGTAAATTTTTTGTAGCAATACAATGATTAATTTTGTATGGTATCACATTAAGGCTCAATCGCAGTGGGTTTTCCCGCCCTTTCCGTTTTACGTCAAGTATTCAAAATTCATTGCAGGTAAACAAAACCAAAGTTCGTTTCGTACTTCAATAATGAGTACAATTAGGCCCAATCCTAAATGCTTCCTTTTGCTGAGAAACGAAAGGAGTCAAGGAAAGGATCCTTGGAAGGAGTGTAGAAAAGGAAGCATTTTGGACGTTGTACACTTGGCGAATATGGCAACATCTTTGAAAAGCATTAGAAGCGTGAACTGTGCAGCGGGTGGCGGGATGGTTGTGATATCGTAGGCAAACAATCCCAATTGAAAGAGCACGAATAATTGGAAACGCAAACAACTGCGCATTTGTACTCGTTTTGCAAGATGCTTTGATCGCGTGAGCTTTCCCCTCTCCTTCGCTCGAATGGTATTGCACGGCGCGTATTTTTAAGACAATGGTTTACATGCTCATATTCAAGGACGCCCATTAGAAAGGCCAAGGAGGCGCTTTCTCCTTCTCCCCTAGCCGGAGAAAATGATATTACTAATATGGCACAAAATGTGGGGATAATGTCAGTCGAGAAAGAAGGCGCGGGGAATATTAGGTCTAACCGCGGCTTCTATCTTAGGTGGGGCTACTATGAGATAGTTATTATTTTCTTGTCCGTCTGTGGTAGTGTTACCGTTGTCTCTTAAAATGGGGGCTTTAATTGTTAGAGGCATGGGGGCTTGAATTGGGGCTTTGTTAGGAAACTCTTACTTAGTTAAAAATCAAGCAATGTTTGGCGGGACTTATTTTTTTATAAGTATAATAGGTTCTATATGATTTTTGCCATATTTATCTACTAATTACTGTATTCGATTACCCCTTAACGTTGGGGGAATGTATAATAAAGTTGTTGATCAGGGGTGAAGAGAAATATTGGGACCGCAGGGGACTTATAATTTTATAGCAAACGGTTTTGTTTTGATTACTAAGGTGCATTTTAATGAGTTTGGGTTACATTTATTTTAATTATATTTTTAATTATAATTATTTTTATTATTTATTTGAATAGCTTATGTTTAAAGTATAGCATTGAAGATGCTAAGAAGAGTGATTGATTCTTCAAATGAGCGGTGCTTCCTAAGAAAGTTTTCTTATTTTTACCCTGAAAAAGTAGTGTAAATTGTTATACTGAGGGGGCTTAATTAAAAAGGTAATAACGGGTTTAACCGCTGAAAATAAAAGTTAGCAGCTTTTTCTTGTTTAATTTACTTACCTCCTTAGCGGGGGCTGTTTAGATTGGCCATTTTTGTTATTAACAGTAACACACCCTTGATTTGGCTTCCAACTAAAAACGAGGGTGGAAGTCCACCTTAAGATCAGGTCGAAACTGAGTGCTAAAGTATTGCTTCTTGTTATTAGGTGAGATAATTGATAGACAACACCTTTTGGTTGCAAACCAAATATTATGATTAACTATTATCCTATGCGGGCCATTCCAGTGAGCCTTGGTTTCATTCGTGGTATAGGCCGATAAGTAGGATTAAGAGAAAAGTTATTGTTACGATGGTTCAGGATATGATTCTGGCGGTAGTGAGTATGATGGCAGAGGGGAGAAGTAGTACGATTTCTACGTCAAAAATAAGGAAAATTACTGCAATAAGAAAAAAGCGAATTGAAAATGGAGTTCGGGGGGATGATTTGGGATCAAATCCACATTCAAACGGCGATCTCTTTTCTCGGTCAATATTTTTTTTTTTTTATAGTAGGGAGGCTAGTAGTATCACGGCTGTTGTGATAGTTATAGTGATTAGGGCGGCAGTTAAAATTGTATATATTATCTATTTCATTTTGTATGAGTTTTTTAATTGGAAGTCAAATGTATTATTTATACTAAATAGATAGTCATCCTCCTCATCAATAAATTGAGATGTATAGAAATAGCCATACTACGTCTACAAAGTGTCAGTATCAGGCTGCTGCCTCAAATCCGAAGTGATGATTCGGGGAAAAGTGATATATTATGTGGCGAAGCAAGCATACCATTAAAAATGATGAGCCGATGATTACATGAAGCCCGTGAAAGTCTGTTGCTATAAAAAAAAAAGATCCGTAGGTGGCGTCTGAAATTAGTATGTGTATGGGTGGTCTTTCACCTACCCGCACCCTTTCCCATCCCCTGACCCAGGCTGAGCCTTAGATGCCTGAAAGTAATAATTAAAGTTCAAGTTTGAAACTCACGGGCGACCATCATGACAGATTTTCCAGGGTTTCCCTCTTTACTAAGCGAATTCCGGAATGGCATGTAAGATCCTGACCGCTACCTTTCCCATTCTTTCCCTTAACATATGCCGGTCCGATTGAAAGTTGCTTAAAGTTATACTTCAATTCAATTCAACAAGAGGCAATCCAACGTGATATTTTAAAAAACAGCAAAAATCAGATAATTTATTGTAGTATTTTCCTATCTTGTACACAAGAGCAGAAGAGAATGGACCGCACCACATACAGTGTCTACTATGAATAGTGCTTTAACAAAACTTCTTTTGATTTTGAAACTATCATCCCCAACAACGCAAGATGACGCTTACTTAAAATAAATGTTTTCTTCCCCTGTAAATTTTCTTGTGTTTCTTTTTAATGTTGCTGCAAATAACAACAGAATCTTATTTTGAACAGAATCTTTAAAATACCACGAAAGAATAAACAAACAATGAAAGGAACGACTGACTAACTCCATTGATACAATGGAAGAAACAACGGAATGTAATTGCAATATGCTAATATCGCGGGACTACCCTCCCCTCCCCATACCATCGGTTTCAACGCGAGGTCACTTCCTCCCTGCGCAATGCTTTCTTCATCCGTCAATTCATAGGTGGCGCTAGTTTCTACATGAAACAATTGAACGCTACACGGCACGGAACTGCATGTATCCTTGGCCGAAGGAGGCAAAAAAAAAATCACAAGGAAAGGAAAAGACGTTATATGATCAGTCCTTAAGATGGCCGACCTTCCGGTAGGAAAGGAAATAGGAGATGAAGGGCGTATTTAGGATGCACTCTTAGTTAAGGAAATGTTAGAATCCTGAGGTTACTAGTAGCATTTCTTTAAAACTAATTGTACTCATTATTGGAATACGAAACGAACTTTAATCCATGAAAGTTAAATTTTGTTTACATGCAATGAATTTGAATAATTGACGTAAAACGAAAAAGGCGGGAAAACTCACTGCGATTGACCCTCCTTAAGAATGGATTTTAGAACGCCACGGGAGTAGTGTAGATACATTTATGATCAAAGCTGAGCGAGTGATTTCTTCGAGCATATTATTTAATTGCAAAGTACGTGGCAACACGACATTTTTAGTATTCCTTAATAGCAGGGTTGAAAAAAAAAACATGTTTTTTCTTACAAAAAAAAAAGAACAAAGAAAACATTTTTGTTTAAAACAATAGCCTATACAGGGTGTTACGAAATAAGACCGACAAAACCGCTAAACGAAATTCCTGACATGAAATTAAGAGGAAAAGTATAGACCATCGAGATTGTACAAATGTTTCGTTTCGGCGCTGTAGGTTGCCAAAAGTGCGGAAAACTGAACTCTACAGCTTGATATTGCCAATACCATTAATAGTAGAACTCAGGCTGCATGGTACCCTCGAAGACCTCAAACTTTGGAATAGTATGCCGGATAATACGGAACGTCGGATAAACGAAACTATAATAATAACAATATGAAACAAGACCCACTAATAATCCTGTCAATGTGGGACTCTGATCAATGGATGATGCAAGAAGATACACTGCAAAAGTGGAGTCGTATGTGTGTGTAGTTAAACCTGACACAATTTTGGCTTACAAGAAGCATAGGCGGCGCCAGGATTTTGGTAATGTGGGTGCAGGCTGGGAAGGGATAAAACATAGTAAAGAATATTAACATGGTACGCAATAAAAACTTTTATGTGCATATTTAAAGAAACTTCATACATGGATACACGTGTATGTGAGTTATGGATTTATCAAAGAAATATCAGAATTTTTAAGTGTACAAGGGTACTTTTTTGCAGTGGCAGCAATTACAAGAGCTTTTATAAGGACATTCCTCTGTTGATTGGAACCATGGCTTTAGAATCTTCAATGATATCTTCGATATCTATGCTCACTGAAATCGACTTTTCAGCAGAAAGCAACATTATGGAGTTGAGTCTGTTAAAGCATAGTCGATCTTACTGGGACTTGACATAATTCATCTTGGAGAAACTCCGTTCGCATGAGCAACTTGTAACCGGAATCAATGAAAACTTTCTCATCAATCTGTAGAAATTCACATACACCCTTTCTCTTCAGGATTTTTACAACCACTTTAGCCAATCAAGAACTGTAGATGGAGGATTGTTCAAGCCCCTTGCTAGTAGAAGACTGATTTCAGCTTCAATTTCTGACGCATTTAGACCAAAACGTGCTGCTACTACTTGATAATCAGGACTATTACACTGAGCAAGGCAAACAATTTTCCCAGGTACTTGAATGAGGTCTATAGTCTCTTGAGAAAATCTTTTGTTAAGTCCCAGAATAAGGCTATCCAAAAAAGGATAGAATGTACAATACTTGATTGTCTCCTTTCTCGTTTCCGCAAAAACACCTGTTTCTTGTGAGTCGTCCACAAATGAAGAGATTTTTTGCTTTCTAGGCGGCGGAACACTAATGTCAATTTCCGTGCATTTTTCTTCTGCATTACTGAAGATATCACCAAACGCAGATTCAGCACTTCGAAGATCCCGTAAGGCAACCGACAAACTATTAACCTCATCCATGGCATCACAAAAATCAATGGTTGAGGACTGTAACATCTTGCTTGTTCGTACAATAAGATGCAAGATTGGATGCATTACTTCCGTACTCACTATGAAGTTAAAAGTCTTCATTTGAAGCAAAAGACCATTTCCTTTTCAATCACCTGTGCCTTACCTGTAGCTTTTGAGAAGCATCGTTCGCCATCGTCAGAAGTTTGTTCCTGGACTTCGCCTTTATCCTCTGCCAATTGCTTCTCCCTATTAAACGATGATTTACGAGCAGTTTCGCTTGAAGTTGAAGATGCGGTTTTTATCCACCCAAGCAAAGTTCCATATTGTTTTGATTTACACATTTTAAGGGCAAATCAACATGCCGACATGCGTACATACTATAACAACTCAACTAGCAATTACATCGCATTGTTCGCCGAAGACGCTCTTACAACATATCCTAACATTGTTGCCAGAACGCTCTGCACTATTGAGCCCTAAGATCTCAAAAATAATCCCTAAGTTTTATTTTTAAAAAACTAGATAAACACTGTACGATAGCAAGTAACTTATGAGAGACTTATGAAGTCACTCAAATATATCCAAACATAGAAAACAATAAATATACAAAATAGAAAGGATTATTGTAGAAGATTTGAAAATCGAAGTTAATGTGGGTGCAGTTGCACCCACTGTGGCGCCGCCTATGACAAGAAGTCTATTTTGTCTCCTAGCTTTCTCGAGATATCTACTCACGTCTTCAGGAAGTAGAAAGAGATGAGAAAAATTAGATAGAAGGAAGAAAGAATTTTAACACAAACTGTTTTATCTATTTATTCTTACCTATATGGTAGCGGTCTTGTTTGTGGATGTAAACAAGATTAAGATATGCAACCCCGTATATTATTTCGCCCCAACAGAATAGGTTCGAATACAGTATAGTGAAATAAGAATTGTACTTACTCTCTCAAGCTTCTTTCATTGATTTCAAACTTGATCACCGTTGACCTGAAAATATTAGATTTCTCGATGCCTTCCTGACGAGGTGTCTTTCCAGATCGAGTTTCTTTCTTCATTCTGGTGCATTCCTCTTTAAACTTTTGCTCCGTTTTCTTAAATAGGCTTTCTACGCACTGGAAGATTACTTCAGGCTAAACAAAATAAAACATAACTAATCAAAACCAATCCATACTCCAAGTTCAGAGAGCTTCTACAAAAATCATTACTTTTATAGAAAATTAAAAGATTCGAAAATATTACCAACAAAATATATTCTAAGAACCAAGAAATTGGTTGGTATAGAACAAACACTACTTTCCTTCAATTACTGATAGTATAGATACTGAAATTTATTTTTATTCAAATACAGTAAAACCTCGATCAACCGTCACTGTTATCAGTCATCGTAAAAAATGCGCATTTTGATTAGAAATATATTACGTAATAATAGATTTTTGATTGTGCGTGGGGATAGTGTAGCGCAGGCGCAGTAGACCGATTCTGTCTTAGCGACATCCGGAACGTTTTCTGACCGTGAAGGACTCCTCGGTGACAAGGCTAGTGACCTTGAGTTTGCACGCCAACCCCCACCCCACCCCCTCACCTCTGTCACCATTTGAAATCTCGTTACTGTACACGTTTAAAATGAAATTTCTGTTATCCGTCTATTCAGTTAACCGTCACAATCCCGGTCCCAAAATGGCAGAAACTTATGTGAACCCCTGCAACAACATGTCTTTTCTCTGAACAGAAAGAGTTAGTAGTTGGATGGGAAAGTATCTGAAGAGTAAGTGGAATGACAACTTCTGGATGGTGTTCCTGGTCACTACCGGGATCTGAGGATATGCATCATCCTCAAGAAACAATAAGCATGTCTAATTTACGACGAACGAAACTTTAAGAAGCTATCAAGAATCACGGGTGAGAAATAAATTTTGCTTGACCTACCTTTAGTTTTGAAAATTTTCACACCATAAAGCACTACGTGCATTAGTATAATACAAAAATACAGTTTCAAATTTGAAAAAATTCAAATAAACGTATGACAGAAATCAGCGAACTAAAAACAGGCATTACAGACTACATACAACAGGATGATGGCATTCAGGACATAACATACTAAGAGCATCTATCCTGAGATCAGGAGCTCTGAATACTCTGAAATGAGGTTTACTTCTTGTTTGGACTGTCTCACCACTCGAGTAATGAGCTGTTAACTAAGTCTTAGACAAGCTTTTATCATGATTCTTTCACTTAATAAGTAGTACGCTGAATTTGCAAAACTCATGGGATAGTCACCTATGCGGCAAAACAAACAGTACTGAAATTACAACCATGCTACAAAATAAAGATTTGTCATTGGAAGATCTGACACCCCCACTCCGTATGACCAAAAATAATGCTCCATGATAAACACCTCTTATGTTCTGATAACAATTATCGCCACGCCAATTGCACTACTCTCAACATAACCTAGGACCACAGAAGGCATCGCGAGCTGTTCCTACAACGCACATGCAGGCCAGACATGCGCAAATTTCAGTACGGTTTGTTTTGACGCATACTGTAGACCGAGCCGACGTAGCTCTGTGGTAGAGTGTTGGCATAGCGTTCGGGAGGTCGTGGCTCGCCCAGCAGTCGACCATACTGACAGTTTTTTTCAGGGTTTTCCTCAGTCACACCAGGCAAATGCTGGAATGGCACTTTCAGCATAGGCCCCGATGCCTTGTTTACATTACTAACATTTTACCATGGTTATCGTTAACCCGAGTTCATTTTAGTAATGTAAACGGTAGTTACCGTTAACGCGGGTTTCAAATTGAACTAGCGTCACCTTACAACGGTTATCTTATAACGTTAGTAAGAAACGGCTGTCTAAACGCAAGTTAGTTATAGGCACGAATCACTTCGTGAGTTTATTTCTTTTTTTATCGAAATATATAGTATAAAAGTGGTGAGTACTACTTTTAAAATATAAGAGAATGATGGCAGAACTAATCTACAAAATTTGACGCTACAATCAATTCATTTGGGTTCATTTTTTATAATTTAAACCTCTCCCGTGTAACTAGCAGATTCTTTACTCAACCACGGAAACCTCAACCTGTTTCTTTACAGACAATGGTAGTACAAGCACGATAACCAAGTTAAGTTCGGTAGCCTGAACGCAAGTTAGTTTTACCCATTATTTTTTACCATCGTAAAATGTTAGAAGTCTAAACAAGGCATGACCGACACCTTCCCGAGTCCTTTTCCCTCCCCATCCCGGCCCAAGCGTTAGATACCTAAAGGCCATAAAATTCAAAGTTAGAACATATAGAACTTAGACGGAAAATTTTGAATTTGCTGTTCTCTTGTACAGAACAAGGCATCATAAATTATTGACTGACAAAGATTGCATTTTTTCAAACGTTTAATCAACAACTATTATGTAAAATAATTTTATTGCTATCAAACTTCTATATTTATCAGCTTCTTGTTCACCTGTATATCTATCTATATCTATGCATCTATATGTATCTTGTATGACTTTCTGTTGTATTGGCACCATGTTGTTCGTAGAACTTTAATAAATATTGCATTACATTATTACGACAGTAAATGTAGTGATATTTCACGTTACTAATGAACGACTAACCAAAAATTTAAAATTTCGAATTCATGTATACTGGGAAATCGAGTTGCAGGTGATGATAGTACAATAACGATATTTTGACGATACCCTGAATCTAGAAGAAGTGACAGTAATCCTGGTGCTTAAATAGCAGTTTTGTTGTAGTTGCATTTCTATGTCGATTTGTTTTCGAGAAGTTCTATGTAATGAAGAACAAACCACCACAACTCCGGGCTTCAAAGTCATTCTGTATCTGTAATGAATATAGTGTGTGTTGCTACATTCCATGTCTGACTTCCAGAAGTATCGAATTGACGTACGGTTTTCGACACTCTGTGGAGTGTAGTTAAAGCGGCGCGCCACGATGCACTGTAATCGATCAGAAGATGCCAGGTTCGAATCCGATCACTAAGATAAAGAAAGATAAAATAAAGTATATGGGTGGTAACAACATTATGGGCCCGATCACTAACAAATGCTGAAAATTTCAACAGTAATTGAACGTGAAAATGATAACAACAAACTGAAGACATACTTAAAAAATTCGTACTAAAGATAATAATAATTTGGTTTATGCATGACTAAAAAGGAAAGCATAGGGCGCTCTCTCATATAGTCACTTTGCAAATTCTGGATTTGGCGTGCCCATGCTTTTCTTCTTAGTCATGCATAAACATCATTTTTTTACTTGTTAAAACCGTGAATCCTTTTAAGTACCTTCTTTAAGTCCTATGTATAGGGCAAAACTCGGCTACTCCTAACAGTTAGAAATGGCCTTAGCCGCTAGACATAAGCAGCCGCAAAAAAATATTCTACTGTATATAATTCTTAAAACAACTTACTTCAGCTCCGTATGTGACAGCTGTTCGGTAATGCTGTAAAGCTGCTTTATAATTGTTTTTGACTTCTTCCATTGCTGCTAAGCACTTCCAGTAATTGCCAGTTTCCTCAACACTGGGCGAACTTAGACGTATCTTTTCAAGCTGGGCTTCACATTCCCCTACAGGACAGTTCTAGAATTGAAAAGCAACTAAATTAAATCTTGATGTAAACCTCATTGACAATTTTCATAAAATACAGAATCTTTCAACTACTGAGAAACCTGACATTTGCTACTGGCCATTTAATTAATATTAATTTTATTTATGGCTTTTAGGCATATTTCTCTTACATATTGGGTAATCCGCTGACCTGGAATTCCAGAAAGATTCCTTATTAAAATCTTCGCAAGAAGGGGAGTGTCTTGGCATTGTATATAAGAAGTGAATGGATGGTCCAGCTGATTTTAAAGGAATAAAAAATATGCAGCAGAGCTGGAGCCACAATTTTCATGAAGAAGGGGTGCTAAACTGAGGAATAAACCAGGGACATTTTCGGTAATTCAAACCCAAACAAGCAGGATGCTTTCTATGAGGAAAATTGTTGAAATAAAAGTAAAATATTTTCTCTTGAGGAGAGAGAAATATTTTCCCTTGAGGAACGCCGTTCCGGTTCGTGAATATCTAGAATCTTTCGATCCGTTTAGTCACTGTGGTAATCAAACAAAGGACAAGAGCATGTTAACGATGGTAAAGCGTTCAGTTTCGTGAAAATTTCCATTTCAATCCCTGCTTTAAAGAGATGGTAGTTATTGGGAATGGATATCTGCACCATAGGACGGAAAGGAGGGAGGAAACGAGATGTGAACACAAACAACCTCGAAGGATTCTTTTTTCTTTATACTTTTTTTTTTTTTTTTTTTAACATAGGTGTATTAATGAGTGGGCACCTTTCTGGTCGTTAATACATGAAAAAGAGTAAATGAGTAGTAGTGGATGAATAAGTAGTATTAATAATAGTAGTAGTAGTATTAGTTTATAGCAATTGTATATATCTTTGAAGTTTGCTTTCCTGATATGGACTTCTGTTATTGCTGCGCGGCTCTCATATAACTTGTTAGTTAAATCTCTCAGGGCGTGCTGTTTTGGGTTCTTTGCCGTAACTTTGAGTACGATTCAGGTAACTTGTACAGATAATCATCCGTGCCCCAAGTCTATTTTAGTATGGGCTACAAAATGGCTTTCGTAGGATATCTGTAGAGCTGTCAAAAGAATTATCAATCACTCCGGAGCTTTTCAGCTACCTGGAACGATTGATAAGTTCAACTCCAAGAGAAGAAAACTCAATATTTCAAAAGGTAGGTATATATTTAGAGAAAGGACATTAACATATCCTATATAATACATTCTCTATCAAGCAGTCTTCATATAACTATATACATATAAAATTACAATAATCATTTGCAAAGAATTAATTTACAAGTCAAATAAGTTCTGTTAATTGTTACAGAATGATTTCTGATAACATAAAGTTTATATATTTCGTTACTGTGCTCTTATTCCCAACTTTAATTGCCGTGATAAAAACAAACCGTGATTTACACTAAATCAGTCGTAGCACTGTAGTGACATCTATCGATCATCTCGAGAAACCTCTCAATATTATGGGACCCGTGATACAATTACAGGGTTACTTATTAAACAACTTATAAACGTTTTGAAGACTAATTCTTTTGTTGTTAAAGAATTAATAATAATAATAATAATAATAATAATAATAATACATAACACTGACACATTCAAATCATAAGTAATTGGTCCCATATCATACATCTCCGAAAGATTTCTTCATATCAAATATTTTGTTGCTCATCCCCGTGGTAAATGAAACGTTTAGAGAGATTCCCTTTCGTTGTAGTTTATGGCACCAAGTGTTCTCCTCCTCGCACCAGTATCTTTAGTAAAAGAATCAAGTTCATTGTCTCGTACGACTCATTCCACTATGCTGTTGACTCAGGGTCTCAAATAGATTCATTTCAAAAAGATAAAGTAGGAAAAAATTTCTCTGGCAATAAAATATGCAGTAGTCAAATAATGCCGGGCAATCACTCATAATGGTTCGTCCCTGAAATAAAATGTGCAATATGTTTAATTTATGTTTTTCAGATGTTTCGACCATGGAGGAATTAGAATAGGAGACGCCCAGGCTGCCAAATTGTGAAGCTAAAAATGGCCTCCCGTTAATCTTGCTGTGTGGCCTTCCACCATCTTACGTTTGGAAGAAAACCACGAAATCCCTATTGTTTTATGTACATCATACAGATAATATTTACATGAAATTCTAAATCTGACATTATTACACTTACATTTGTTTATTAGGGAAAGTTTAAATTAATTCCAGGTGCACGTGAATGGAGAAATTCTAGTAAAATAAACACTGTACAATGAAAAAATATCGATATCTGTAGACATTAGGAGATTTCTTGTACCTCTTTGTACATCAAATGCAACAACTCGTAACTATGTTAAAATTCACATAAAAAAATATAAAAAATGAACTGATTATTTGCACGTCTGTTAATACAGTACTTCAATTTTATTCCAAACGTAATATGGCGGACCGCGATACATACAATCGGGCCGGCGACCATTTTCGGCTTCAATTTGTTTTCGAAGTAGGGGGTAGGAATGGGCGTCTCCTTCTAATTTAATTCCTCCAAGGTTTCGACGCATTAAGTATTCGTTTGACTCCTGTCGTGGGGCTGTGAAATGACAAGTACTGTGTATAGTTCGAGAATGGAAGCGTTGCCTGTGTGCGCATCTGTGTCAACGGGTTTGTGCTTGTGTGTACATATCGTGAGTGATATCTACGGTGCGTGCTTGATAATTTTCAAATGAGTTGACTGAAGCTTTACTAAGAAATTTGGCCAAGCAAGCCATCGATTTTGATTGAAAAATATTTAACGTAGGTCAAACAATTTATTATATTATTCTATTACCGTTTGTGTCACTAGCTGTATACAGAGTATGTTACTATTTTTGTGTGGCGAATGAGTGTGGTCTATATATTTGATCAAAATTACACCTTAATACAACCCTTTTCCCAAATTATATCTATCACCATTACTAACAGGACATTAATTGAATTTATTTATGGCCTTTAGGCATCTCACAAGTCAGGCTCAGGCCAGATTGGGCAGAGGAGAGGATGTTGGTAGTCGGCCAGGACCTAATTTGTAGGTACCATCCTGACATTTACCTGGTGTGACTGGGAAAAAGCTCAGTTAGGATGGGTGGACGCTGAGATCGTTCCCAGAACCTCCCGATTGGTAAGCAAGTACTCTACCAACTGAGCTACCGCCACTCGGTCACAGGATTTCAAATATCTTGTATTTAATAGAAAACGAAGTATTAAAAACTCAAATATTCCACCAATTATTATTCTTTCTTCATTTCCCTTTTTAACTTTGTGATTTTGATTGCCCTAGGCTACAGACTTTTTAACCTATTGAAAAATTTGGCCCTGGTCTATCGAAACGTCGCTTTTAATAAGAAAACCTGACTCAATTACATTCGAGAATGTGTATCTCTGAAACCTCTAATCTCGTCTAAAGAAGCCGCAAATTTCTAACGGTTGATTTAGTTCATAGGCCTGCTAAAACTAATTCTATGGCATATGGAGCTCGCAAGTTCATCGCCGCAGTAACAATCGTTCGCCATTGGGTTCTACCCTTTGTAAGATCAAGCCAGTTTTCATCATGAGCATCTCAGATGCTCCTTCTAATACTGTCCTCCCAAAGACGTCTCGGTCTTCCCAACGGGCTTTACCTTCCAGGTTTCCAATTACGGTGGAGTATAATTTTAGTTTCTGTCCCGTCCCATCTGTCCCATACATGGCCTGACCATCTTAGTCGTCGCGATTTCATATTCTTCAGTCAGTCTGTGGAGTTCATTATGCAGTGTTCTCCATTCTCAGGTTATCTAGTCCAATTTCGGCCCATATATCATTTTCTCAAAACATCTTATAATCGAGAAACTAAGGCACGCCACTGACAAATTCGTAATAAATAAATGTTTTTTGAAGTATGGTCAGTGGGCGACAAATCACTCGAGAATGAGGAAGCAAATTCTCCCCTTTTATCTAAGCTATACTCAAATTCTTTATATTATTTTCACTAGTCGAATGAGCGAGGAAAGTGCGGGCAACTGCTCCCACTCCTAATCGCTAGCTATGTAATCCTTCTCCTTCATTGTCCGCCAAGCAGTGCGCCAGACCAAAAAATGAAAACGAAATCCACCCCTGAAAATAATGTTAGTATAAATAAAACCAAATTACTTTTGACAGCAAGTCGTAGAGTTCTGTCAATGGATCATTTTCTTCTGGTTGATCTACTTCAATATTCCTAGAGTTCTCAGCTGGAGCCTCACTGTGTCCATTGCCCTCCCTTGGTGCTTCAGATGGCTCATCTCCAGGTGATTTTCCGTTGATTTGCTGCATAAATTCTTTCGCTGCAGTTTCCTAGAAAACAAAAGCATTACACATTGATATGCTTCGTTTATTAAAAAAGAAGAATATATACACAACGTATATATTTTGTAAATGTGAATTCTGAATAGTGCTGCTAATAGTTTTTAAATGTTCACGTAAATTTCAAGCCATTTCCTATTTGCATAGTTTGTCGTACTAGCGGTATACATAAACACACTTCAATGATTCTGCAGAGCGCAGAGTATCTTTGCTTTCTTTTTTCCGCAAATGAGAAAAAAAATCTTACAATTGCATAGCTTTTCGCTTTCTTTGCTCTCCGGGTACCCTTTTCCTTACCTGTCGTTGAGTCTGGAAGAATGAAGAAGGTCAACAGTGTTCCCAAGGAAATTTATCTTTTAGAAAGTGGGCCTCATTTACCTCAAGCACTTGATTGGGTACAAGTTTGCTTGTGATTTGCTAAGCTGAATCGGCTTGCATTTCTAGTGGTGTAATCTGTTGCGATGCCGTGACAGCTTTGTATGTGTCTAGCCAGGGTTAGATTTCGGTTTGTTGTTTGCCCACTGCTTGGAAGGGGTACACTTTTGGGACAGTATTACAGGATCAGATTACAGGATTTTGCTGTTCCGCTTGGCGTTTGGAAACTTTTATCCCGGCGAGGTCAGTCCAGGGTCAAATACACCCCTGCGCGCTTTAGCTGTCCAGAAAATAAGCCCTAATAGACGTTCAAAATCACTTACAAATTTGAGTAGCCTACTCTTCGTGCCTTGTTTTTCATATCTGTCAATGGACTAGACACTAGAAGTATAATTATTTCCTCCTGAGAGAAGCTCAAGAATGAATTAAATCTGGACGCTACTCAGCAAGAGACTTCACCCCAAGAGGCCAATGTGACCGAAATCCAGAAAGAGGCTACAAATATTTTTATTACGATTTTTAGCAAACTAAATTTATCCTAAGACGAGTATGCTTTTATACTTACGCGTTTTCTTTTTAATTGTAACTGATAAGTATTTTTCCATTGCATATTGTTCCATAAGATTTTTAATTTTCATTTCGAGGACCACTACTGGAAATAAATTTGTGCAGGATCGTTTTTTCTCATTTTCTCGTATAAAATTTAACGTTACATTTTTCTTTCGTTATATACAAGCAAAATAATTTCACGGGATTATTGAAAATAAAAAAAGGATAAATGCTTCATTTCAACGATATAGACTTCCGAAAGCGTGGGTGAATGAGTTTTAGAGCTTGATATTTCCAATACCACGAACAGAAGAATTGAGGCGTCATGGTACCCTCCATCATACTTCAAACCTAGGGTTGCTGTATTTCAAGAGAAAATCCGGGATGCTAATAATTTAGGAAAATCTTTGAAATGTGCAAAATAATAAAAAAAGTTAAACACTTTAATTAACATCCTTGCGTTGTGAATATAATAGTGTGAAAAGGAATTTCCCCTTCCTTTATTCTTCTATGGAAACCGGAACATACGTCCGAAAATTTATTTTCGGGATATTGGGAAGCAGATCTCGATTCTGGTACAGTCCCAGATTATTCGGGACGAATAGCAACCCTATTCAAACCGATCTATTAAAAATGCACATATTTCAAAATTGTGCAATGGGTGAACATGAGATTTTTCTAGGGAAGTAGGAGACCACCCCGAAGTCCCTTTTTATCCGTCTGTCTGTCGACAACTTTCAACTCGAACTACTAGACCTAGGAATGCGGTTGAGGTTCGTTGGAAAGGTCTTGTCGAGACGAGTTCAAGCCCGTATTATTAATCCAAATTGCAGGGTCGAATTCCGTGTTCGGTAGGACAAAAGTTACTTCAGAAACTATTAGGACTATGAAGGTGTCTCAAGTGTAATTGAAAAGGACTTGACGAGACTAGTACATAGCCGTATTATTCATCCAGATCACAGGGGCGGGACCCGAGGCACAGGAGGAAATTTTCAACTCAGGAACTATTAGGCTTGGAAGATGCTTGAGGTGTCGTTGCAAAATTCTCTGATCATTTTTTCCAACGAAACATTAACAATAGGATGCTCTTGTAGCTCATATGCATAGTCCCCCGACTGGAATCCGCCTCACTTGTTTTAATAAGTGCTTTTAATGATGCGCTCAAATGAAGTTGGAAGCAAACAAAATGCTAAATTCGAATACTGAACCTATAAATTTCTTGGACTCAATCGAAGTAATTAAATATATTTACTTATACCTACTTCGAACTGCTGGAGATCACTTCTTGCAACTTTTGACAGTGTGTGTCATCTTAGCTTCTTTTTTCTATAATGTCAACAACTGTTGCAAAAATGTCCCAGAAATTTTTAAAATGCAGCTCAAGATTCAAAAGCACTATCACTAAAAACAAAAACAACTTCACTATACGCATTGCACACAAGGTTTCTTACTCACAACTAGTAAGGAACGAAACTAACACTATGGTGTCCTTGTAATTTAGTCACTATCACGATTCCTCTTCATCCTATTATTACTAATATACTACTACAGTATATACTTCCTATCTGTAGGATCAAAGACAGTGTTTGTTCATCCATTTCCCTATTCTCACGCTACTCAGCCTATAGCGTCTCGAGAATAGAAATAGCGCAAAATATTCACAATTATTGTCGGAAACGAGCAACAAAGAGGGTTTATGAGTCCTGTATTTGGGGACATCCTTGGCGTTTCGTTCTTGTGAACAAATATTTAAAACCAATAAATGTTTTTGAATTAAATTATGAATGGTGGATTCAAAGGAATAGGAAGGGGGTGGAAATATGCCTTCTTTTTTATTTACTACTAATCCTGCCCTAAACCGCCTTTGGCAATGGATGAAGTACTGTTCTATGATACCGACCTGGGTTGTTTTTCGGGAAGAAATCAGTTTGGTTTGTTCATACAATTTCCTTCCTTTCCCTTCATTATTTTCAAATCTGAGAAAAGGTGCAGCAACCCACAACCCTCGTGATCATAAAATTCTTTAAGTACACCGCAGTTGTGAGCAGTTCTGTCATCGTTTTATCCTGTTTCTCTCTCTCTCTCTCTCTCTCTCTCTCTCTCTCTCTCTCTCTCTTTCTTCTCTTCCTCTCTCTCTTTTACTTCCGTGACACCTGGTGTTAGTCCAGTCGAATTAAGAATGAAGTTTTGTCAGTAATTCATGCGCAATATCTACGCTTTTGATCTACTGGGGGCCAAAAAACTGAAGTATCAGATACCGAACTCGCATTCCATATCTTTTTCGTTTTAAAATCGAATGCAGAAGCAATTATTGCATCCTAGATTTAATCCATTCTTAGTTCTGGTGGACTGACACCAGGTGGCGAAAAGGTAGTGGAAAGGATGGGTATTCTTATCTATAACACCTATGCCTGGTTGCGAAAATACACCGTTGATCGGTAGATCAGGATTAAGTAGGGATTAAATGTTGCACCAACATACATCCTAGATCAATCCAGGATGTAACTACAGATCTCGTAATTCTACGAAATTGTGGGATTACCCCTCGATCAATAGATCTAGGCTGTTTTGGAAGTTTAAAGACATAAAATAAGAAAAAAGATAGTATATAAACGTCATTCCTTGATTAAATTTTTAATATATCTTGTGGCACAACACACTATAATGAATTTAAACATCAAACACCTCTTTGCGATAACAGATAGTCGACACTGAAAAAATTACGTACTCAAGCATCAGAAATTATCTATTTTAAAGAAAATTACCTACGCTTTAATTCACTATAACTAAAATAATTACTACTACTACTACTACTACTAATAATAATAATAATACGTAAAGGCTCTTTAACTTCCAGTTGCTCAAAAATTTAAACCTTGGGTTAATTTGAACCACTAATTAATACAGGCTAAACGTACCAGTTATTGGCAACTTTATAGACGACTGTCCTTTTGAAACTTCAAACAATAGAAATGCAGAACGTGTATTTTTTTATTGTGTTTTTCTTCAAAATAGCAAAATCACATGTTGTCATCCTTCATGCCAAGTTATTGGCACTACATTTACTATACGTTTTCGAGATCTGAAGATCTGTACTTACTTACTATTGGCACTGCTGAGCAGTATTCCCGCCAGACCCCCCCCCCCCTCCGTGGAGGTATCACTTCTCAAATCTTCGAAAACATCTCACCGCGAACTTTAACATTTTTGCGGTAAAAAAATCTAATAGAAATCGTGCAAAATTCTACTTACACCCTCCTAATTTCAACTTTACACCCCTCCAAACTGTAAAACCTGGCGGAATCCTTGCTGCTGAGACCAGTAGTTGGCACACCTATCAAATATTTGTTTCTGTGGAGCAACATCCTACGTGAAAATAGTAGTGATCGTATTTTTTATTGTCTTACTATGTTAGAAATCATTTGCGCCCATGCCAAATAAATGGGCACTGTTTAAAAATGGCAAAGCAGTTATTGACATCTCCTAGTATAAATAACTAGTTTACATAATTTGCATAATCATACATGCTAAGGGGTCTCCTAAACATCCTTCTAGTTCATAGAGAGTGAAAGTACAGTCTTTAGCTTATCTGCTTAGATTTTCAAAGGTTAAATTTGTAACTTAACGAAGCCTTCTTGAAATTATCACCTTAACCACAAACAATAACAGAAATAATGTGTTTCGTGTGCAGATGTCATCCAAGAAACAATCAGCAATGTGTCCGGAACAATAAGTTGTTTTCCAAATTACATTAGAGTAATTTAAAAATAAAATCTTAGGGGTGCCAAGTTCAGGAACGGTTACCCTATAACAATACTCATGCTATCACGCCAGTTTTTCAACAACGTTGTCGGGACAGTAATATTCCCAACTGGGAGAAAGTGATTAATGAAAAATAAAATGTCTAGCCTGATTTTTCTAAGTTACGTAGTCCCTAGGTCAGTGAAGTGTGTAAAATTTGAAAATGCGTATACATAAAAATTAATCTAACCTGACTTTTCTAATCTATCTTACCGTATTTGCCGGCGTACAAAAGAAAAATTTTCGGCCGAAAATATACGTTAAAATTCCATTGTTTCGGCACTTCTGAAAGACAGACCTCAGCAATATCTTAGACCCTACACTGAAAATTACAGAATAAATGTAAAGGAAACAAAGGCAGTGAAATACAACACTTAGCTAATGTGCCTACACAATATTGCTAATAGTTGTTTGAATTTGCCGGTGTATCAGAGGACGATTTTCTTGGGGAAAAAGTGCGCTTTATACGCCGGCAAATACGGTAATTAATGTAACTTATCAAACGAAAAAAAAAAAAAAAAGTAAAAGGAATCCAAAGTCCGGGAACAATTCTCTATAATTAACTACAAAAAAGAAAGTAAAGTTATATTTTTAAAAAGGTAAAGAAAGGTATGTTGTAAAAAACTATTGGCACCGACGGGGATTGAACTTTGGAACTCGTATCAATCTTAAGACCCAGTTCACACATGCGGTGCGGGAGCCGTGCGGCAGCCGCACAAACAGTTCACACATGCTGCAGCTTGTCTGCGAACACTCTGCGGCGTTCAAGGACGAATATCAGTTTAAAGAACTATCGCAATGGATGCGCACGTTCGTGCAATAGTAGAAATAATTTTCTTAGGTATGAAATTTCAACTTTCTCTTTTTATTCAAATTGAGAACATGCTGGTTTTAAAATAAGATCAATGGTCTTATTTCCAAACCGATATGTTTTTATTTAAAATGAAATAATGTTGAGATTTCATTTGTATGAAAATTATTTCTCAGTGCAAAAATAAAAACTGCTTTATTAATTTTAAGAAACCGTATTTTACAGTGCATTTACGAGCAAGAAAATTCGTAAACAATTCCATCCATATTATTATTATGTTCATTTGAATATTCCTACCATATAGTGAGAATATTGTAAATGCAAGTATGGAAATGTTCAAGTTCTGAAGGTATTATCATGTAGGTGGGAGTGACAGTTTATATGGGGAGGGGGTTTGCTGCAGGGTTTGCTGGTTTAAAGCAGTTTTTTTATTTCAAAATATCAATTGGTTTAAACAAATAAATAAATAAAAGCAAAAATGCCACAAATAGTGTGAACTTCATGGTGACGATTTCACATATTAAACTATCTGCGATAATTTTATATAATTTTCGCCTTGTAATCAAGGAGTCCAGGTTGAGACAATCTCTCTCAGGTGCAAATCGAATACTGGTTCGGATTCCACTTTGAGCTGTAGCTGTAGGTCCTGTCCTTCATAACCTCGCTGCTGCATAAGAACATTAAGGAGAAAAAATTATTAATATCCATATGTAATATAAATGGGACTCCATATCTAGTGGTTAGAGCGTTGGACTCATGTCCGCGTGGTCCTGGGTTCAATTCCCGGCTGGAGTTCCACTTTTCGGCGTACATTCAGCGTCGAGGCAAACTGGAGAGTCACGTGAGTAAAGACGTAACGGCCACACTCGGTCTAGAAAGCCCCCTGTTCGTGTTTAGGTGCATGCAGTGCTGACCACACAGCCGTCACCCAGGTGGAGGCAGTTCCACCAAACACGGATCGATGGCGCTGGAGCAGGCTCAGGGCCTATCGGCCTGTCACGCCAGTGATTATTATTATTTATATGTAATTTAAATAAAGCAAAGCATTTAAAAAATTTTTTTTTTTTTTTTTGGGGGGGGGGGGGAGTTTTTGCCCAACCCTGGTTTGCTACCATTATTTTGTTTAAGTTCATATTTCTTCCTAGATTATTATTTAAAGGCTGACAATTTTTATGTCCCTCTTGGACTCGAACTCTACCATTTCGACCTGTACTGGCAGATTTATAATTTTTTCAGAGATTAATATCAAGGAAGTTGAAATTGAAAATATACAGAACTGTCATTCTGCCGGTAATACTTTACAGTTGCGAAAGTTGGAGTACGACCTTAGCAGATGAACATAAATTACGGGTGTTCGAAATTAAGGTCTCGAGAAAAATATACGGGCCAAAACGGGATGAGATGACTGGAGAAGACGGCATAATAAAGAACTCCACGGAGTGTACGACTCACCTGATGTAATAATAATGAAATCGCGACGACTAAAATGGGCAGGCCATATAGTTCTGATGGGAGAAAAACAATGACTATATTCCATCTTGATTAAAAAGCCGGAGGGAAAGAGACCGTTGGGAAGATGGAGACGACGTTGGGAGCACAATATCAGAAGGGGTCTTGGAGAAATAAGTGTAGTGAAAACTATCTTGATCTTGCCCAGGATAGAACCCGATGGCGATCGTTTGCTACTGCGGCGATGAACTTGCGAGTTCCGTAAAGCCCCTCGTACACGATTCAATAAACATTGAATCAAATTCTTGAACAAGCAGTTGGATGAGTGCGTACACGATCCAACTGGAATGATCAAAGGATTGTATCCAAGTAATGTTGAAAGTGCTTGAATGGTGCTCGTACACGATTCGATAAGTTAAGCGGAAGTGTGAAGGAGCCCAAAGCACATCAGTCGATTTGCTCTTTCTGCGTTGAAAGCGGGAACATGGAGTGAATGTTAAACACGATATGCGTCGCTTTTAATAAAATAATAACATGATTAACGGCTGCGATTCCATAGTTGGTGATGCCTCGAACATCGACTTTTTATTGCTTTATTCAAAACTCTTTTCAATCCTTATAAATTTCTATTTATTTCCGGTTACACGCACTTCTATAAACATCTAACGACAACTAACAATCCAAAGTGAAAATGCATATTTTATTATTATTTCGTTACATATGCACTCCAGTTGATCAAGATAGCGCCACGTGGAGGCATACTAATCGTGACACTTCGTGTCGGAATAGATTTATTTGCGTTCATTACTACATGCAGATTGTAGGGATGCGGCGGGATATTAATAGCATTGCGTCGTATTATGAATGACACATTATTTGCTACAAAAATCATGGCCACAATGTTGAATAAGCAAAGGCGGGTTAAAGAAGGTTAGATTTTTTATTATATGCGATGCATGGTTTAATGTGCTCGATCACCAACGTGGAAGCAGCCAAGTAGTTCCAAGTACTTTTCGCTATTCATGCACGGTTTAATGTGCTCGCTCACCAACGTGCAAGCAGCCAATTAGTTCCAAGTACTTTTCGCTATTTTATGCACGGTTTAATGCTCGCTCACCAACGTGGAAGCAGCCAAGTACTTTTCGCTATTTCATGCACGGTTTAATGTGCTCGCTCACCAACGTGGAAACAGCCAAGTACTTCTCGCTATTTTATACACAAATTAATGTGCTCGCTCACCAACGTGGAAGCAGCCAAGTAGTTCCAAGTACTTTTTGCTATTTCATACACAAATTAATGTGCTCGCTCACCAACGTGGAAGCAGCCAATTAGTTCCAAGTACTTTTCGCTATTTCATGCACGATTTAATGCTCGCTCACCAATGTGGAAGCAGCCAAGTAGTTCCAAGAACTTTTCGCTATTTTATACACAAATTAATGTGCTCGCTCACCAACGTAAAAGCAGCCAAGTAGTTCCAAGTACTTTTCGCTATTTCATGCACGGTTTAATGTGCTCGCTCACCAACGTGGAAGCAGCCAAGTAGTTCCAAGTACTTTTCGCTATTTAACTCTAATTTAATACTTCCATGACTCGGAACTTTGTTATATTTTAAGTTACAACACTTTCACATACGTTGGAAAAGATTACATTGTTTTGTGTCGTATAGTAAAGTGTACCCAGATACTTCTATGTTTAGCAGTTTTTAACTTCCTACATACAGTAAATAAAAACTCGACTTTCCACATAAATTATGAGCAATTCAGTGGCACTTTAAATATTAATATCCTACTGCTTCTAAATACAATACGAACTTTATTAGGAATTATAGTAAACCCTCTGTATCAATTTCTATTGCAATAGTGATTGTACAAAAACTACAGAAGAAACATCAGGTACACTTTACCTCAGCAAGATGCGATGGAATTTCTTGTAGCGATACTTTATTTATTTTATTTTGATTTTCTGATAATATCTTTATTTCGCATCATAAAAACAAGGCTTTAAAAATTCCCTGCTCCATGTTAACATCTTAATTTTTAGCATTCCGGAAGCACTGTTGTCACGTGTTCAACTCACCAGCGATGTGATTGGTAGATCACTGCGTTGAATTCAATAAAAATAGGACAGGTTCTAAATAGGACGAATTGGATGAGAAGACTTGAATTCAAGAGATTTCCTGTGTGGAGTCTCTGACTCGTGACGTCATTTTCATCCAATTGCTTGTTCAACGCTCTTGTTCAAGCTTTATTGAATCGTGTACGAGGGGCTTTAGCCATAGAGCAAGTAAGGATAACATCATTTTTCAATACAAAATAAGTTATCAATTTATATCTCCAATTATTCATTTTAACATTCGGTCAGACTTTATTATTATTATTGAGCTTATAATTATCTACTTAAAATAGAGAAAAAATATGAAGAATCTCCATTTTTATAATTGAACAGTTGAGAAAAAAAAGAATAGATTAAGAAAAAAAAATTAAAAGAGACAAACCGCACGGCTACCATGCCGCTAGTGTGAACCATCCAATGCTGTGCAATGGCCCGTAAGGAACTTGAGGCTACCCCTTGGTCGTAGCACCGCTATGGGCAATGCGGCAAGTCTGCGGCACCGTCCCGCAGCCGCAGCATGTGTGAACCACTCCATTTATTTCAATGGCCCATAAGCTTGCATGCGGCTGCCGCACGGAACCCGCATCGCATGTGTGAACCGGGGTTAATTGGGGTGGAAACTGAAGCACTTTGAGGTGAGAGCCGGCCGGGTAGCCGAGCGGTCTGCGGCTGTAGGCCATCGGCTCGAAGGTCCCGGGTTCGAGTCCCGGCAGGGGCATGGGTGTAGATTTTAACACTTAAACAGCTAAAGGCGAATCGTGACGGACCTAAGTCCAAAGTTACTAGACTGACCCATATAAAAATAAAGTTTACCAAAGTTTACTTTGAGGTGAGGGGGAAGTTTGTAATTTTTTAGTAAATGAGCCAGTTCGTAATCGCTTTTAACCATCATGGTCTTATACCCTCTCCTATTTTATTTTCACACAGTATTGTCCTTTTAAGTTTTCTACTACATGAATTTTACCAGGGGTTACACAGGATTCTGTGCCTATATTCCCTGGTTAGTTGCTATATTAATTTTCATTTACAGTGTATACTTACAAAACGCCAATGTATACCCACAAAAGAAGATTTAAAATCATCAACAGTGATAAGACGAATGACAAATATTTTTGTCGTTATAACTATTTTTCTGAATCTACTCTTATTATTATTATTTTTTTTTTAATGAATATTGATAAAAGTTCACCAGATTATGTACAGAGTTTAAAAAGTAGAAATAAGCCTACTACACATTCTTCAAAGTAATAATTCGCGGGAGAAGGGCCTGGTAATCTCACTTCATAGTTTCAATTCTTTAAAGTAACGAACATATGAAGAATAACATTGGAATCTCGAAAAATTAATTTTAATTAACATCTGTGAAAATTAATTCAGGTTTCTACTCATAAAATGCGCAAGCAAAACACTCGGCTAGCGTCTGCATGAAAAGCCGACTTAATACTGCACCGAAAGGTTCTCTCTTTCGCCACCTGCTGCTAGTTCAGCCGAAGCCGAACTAGGCATGTATTAAAGCTAGTATGCAACAATTGTTTCCGCATTCGATTTTAAAAACGAAAAAAGATAAGAAGCTCGAGTTCGATAACTGACACTTCAGTTTATTGACCTGCCATAGATTAAAAACGTACATATTGCGCATGGCTTACTAAAAATGTACTTCACTCCTAGTTCAACTGGACTAACACCAGGTGGCATGGAATAAAATGAACTAATGGAAATTCGCTGCATTATCTCTATAAATATTTTATCTATGACGCGTGGATTTAATCCCTTGATCAGGATTTAAAAGTTTTGTGCACCCGGGTATAAGTATAATGAAAAAAAAAAGATCACCTTATTTTCTTTCCTGCCTGATTCAGAGAATAGTGTAACTACCCTTGACAGCAACTCACGCAGTTCTGTCAACGGCTCCGCAGTTTCATCTGATTGAACTACAACAACAACATTGGTACTAGAATTCCCAGTATTTTCTTCTGGTGTCTCGCTGTGTCCATTGCCCTCCCTTGGTACTTCAGATGGCTCATCTCCAGGTGGGTTTCCGTTGATTTGCTCAGTCATAAACTCTTTCGCTGCAGTTTCCTAGAAAACAAAAGCATTAGATTATTATTAAAATAAAGTTTCAAATACGAAAATGTTTTAAGAGGACATATTGTGAATACAAATTTGTACCAGCACAAATTATATTTTTTGATTAGAATGTTTATTATTGGTACTTTAGGTAATAGTCGAACTAGTGGCGGCAATAAGGCCCCCGCGAGCAACCAACTAATAAAATCTAATTTATCCGATGAAAATAATAGACTCAGACTTCACAAAAGCCACAGATTTATAATTTGAACGAAATCGTGAACAGTATTGTTTTTCGGGGCCCCGTTCAACTGAGACCAAATAATACATCGTCCTTACCAACAAATAGAAATTTAATTGGGTCAAAGACCTATTTTATGAAAAACTTACAACGATAATTTACAACAGAGGGAATAAAAGTTTATAAACAGTATTCTGTATTAGAATTACTTTCGGGGGGCCCCAATCGCCTAGAAATAATTAATCTACCTCTTAATGATTGATATTGTACCAAAATTAGAGATTATTTGGAAAATTTCAGAAGCTTTGCAAAAAACAGTAGTACACAGTAGATAAAAAGGTTCACGTGGAATATTCTGAATGTTATAAGACCAAGTAGTAGCAACTTAATATCCGGAATATAAAATTATATATGAATTAGGGAACCTTACTTTCTGACTACCCTAGTATGTTGGAACCAGTCATAGTGTAATAAGTAGGCTTAAAAAAAAAGTGCAGATCGATCATTCGGTATGCAATGTGCATATGAGAACCCACAATATATTTGTTAGTTAGCTTAGCGCGGGTAAGTTGAACGGTATATAAGCCTGTACCGAACAAAAAATCATACATATAAATTTAATCTGCCGAAGGGAATTAGCTACACAAGAAGTGCTAGGGAGAGTTTGCAGGTTTCAGGTAGCTGGAGGATGGGAATCTTCGCAATAGAAGTCGAGGATATACAGAAGATTTTGGATAGTATTAATTCGCACTATAAGATAGCAATGAGATACTTCAATAAGAAAGTAGGGACTAAGCGAAACAGTGACACGAAAGTGGAAAAGTTTGGATTTGGTAAAAGAAACAACAGAGAAGAATGAGCAGAGTGAAGGGAGACTAATGGAGTTTTCAAAAACCAATAAACGATTCATTCCGAGTGCTTGTTTTAAGAAGAAAACTCAGATGATGTAAACATCGGAAGGCCCAAATGGAGCTTAAAATAAACTATATTCTATCAAATAACAGGGAAACTGCTAAAGACGTGTATGTTCTGAACAGTTTCGAAATCTCGAGTGATCGTGGGATAGATAGTGAGAGTTTGAAATAAACACTAGATTATAGAAAAGGTTATCAGAGGAAAGCAGCCATTGTGGGGAAAACAGACAGAAATCTGATATAAAACTAGTCAATATGTAGAGATAGAAGATATGAACTGTAGAAATAATGTACTGATTGGGATAATAAGAGAACAGCAAAAGAAATAACAGTCATGATAAAGGAGAGTAAACTCTCCGAAGAACCAAAACTTTTGATGAGAAAAGGAAATAAAAAAGCAGGAAGATACCATAACGAGAATTGAATACATAGAAATAAATAAAACCTTAAGGAAGAATATACGAAAATAAAACACAAATATTGTTAAGAAAGAAACCACTGAAAACACAGCTTGAAGAAAATCAAACAACAGTTCTTGAGCTGGGGAAAAACAAATACTGGCGGTTGAGGGACCTGATGGGACAATAACCAGAAATTACAAAAATATTTGAAAAAAAGAAAAAGAAAACTAAACTACTCCGATGAAGCACTAAGAACAGAAAAGACGAAAATAATGTAGAAATTCCAGACATAATGAAATAATATTTTCCTGTACAAATTATTCGCAACTAAATTGAAAGTGATGAAGAGGGGGCGAAACAGCAGAAGGGAAAGGGTTTCTGTGTTACGTGAACATCCAAACAATGGCATTATAAACATTTCCAGGAATCAGATCAGTCGCACACACCGTTAAATATTTTGGAAATGTTTGTGATAGATGTCAGTACTTAGTTACCGCTAAGAATCCAGAAAAAGCACCGAATAATTTATTTTAAGTTATTAGAATGTCTCAGTGTTCAGTTCCAGTGTGATTTGCTCACATGTGCAAAAAGAAAACTTTTTCTTATCTTAACCATACATGCAATGCTAATCAAGCGTTCGCAGCCTCCATTTTGATTGCTTATTTTCGCGCATATGGGAAATATTCTCAGTGAATAGTTATTCTGATCCCTAAGTGATAAATATAAAAGCCATTAAAATGTTGCCTAAGTCACGGGAGTAATCTAACGTATGTTTTTGGTGTCCGGGCAATGCATTTGGGACATACTCTACTGTTTTCTTGTGACTGACAGCGCGATACAGTCTGTGAGACACCGACGTTCTAATTGGACTTCAAATCTCGCTTCTTCTTTTTTCTCCCAGCATCGTTGAGAAACTGAACGATGTTTTTTTTTTTTTCAAGTTACTGGAAATTTCGAGGCAGCCAGGTTGCCTAGGTTCTTTCAGGAATATTTCATTTTTTTTTACAGTGCATTTATTCTCGATGTATATCTCAACGCACACACCAAATTCGGAAGAGCGGATATTCCGCACGAATTGAGCGTAATATTTCATCCTTCGAAAGCGGAAAGTGAGACTAGTCTTTACAGCGAATTTTTATAGGAGTTAACATTAGAAATTTCTGCTCGAATAAATGTGTGATTATATGGTAGTTCTTTTCGATGGAAGCGTAATTTCTTTGAGTGAATTTCCAGTCACAGTCCATCGAAAATTTTAATTATTTTCCGATGAAATTTTCATCCTTTACAAATAAAGACTACATAATAAAATGTTGAAAATGCAAAACAGAAGCAAAATGGAGCATTTATTCAAAAGTAGTAAGGGAAATGATTAATGTTCTTATTAAAGAAGAGAAAAAATGAACTCTGTATTAGTTAAACCCGGCCAATCATCCAACGCTGTAACGCCTACGCTAGCCGGGTAACTGTGTGATAACTCCTTCGAAAGGGCGGTCAGGTACTTAGAACAACGTTCAAAGCTATTTATTGTATATATCTTCCTCCTGACGTTCTGTGGTATATTGTTGTCATGAAGAAAAGTTATCAGGTCTTCTGTTGTCAGTTTTACCTAAACACGACAAATAATGGCTGATAACAAACTTAATTAGTACTCATGCTGCATTGTGAACCACTCTGAGGGGGATAATAAATCTTTCTTTCAATTTTGACGAAACTGACATAAGTTAAACATCATAATTCCATCTCATAGGGGCACATTTTATACCGAAAGCAATCGTCTTTCGTTAAAAAACACTATTGTCAATTGAAATTCAATATATATTTTTTTTATTTTTATGAAAATAGGTCTACATTCTTGCAGAAAAAAAAAAAGTAAAAAGTTCGCTCTTGAATATGTACCTGAACTCGTTTAAAGAATCTTTCTGAGGTAAACTAAACGCAAATGCAGGTGTACAAACTAGAAAGTATGCAGATGGAAGGTGGCAAATGAAAATTCTTTAATCAAAGGAAAACAGTGAATTAGCAAAACAGGTTAGGATTGTCTTCTTTTCTGTAAACTAGTTGCTACAAATAACCTTCAAAATCAAACTGAAATAAACTGAGGTGGATTCGCATACACAATTTCTATTTTTTTTATTGACTTGCATTAAAACAGGGAAAACAAAGAACGAGTATTTTCCCATGCGAACAGTTGTTAGTAGGATTGCCAACTTTTGAAAATGGAAATACCGGACACCCTCCAGGAGTACGTATGCTCTTTAAGATTGTGACATCATCGCTCGTTGAAAATGTAAAGAACCGGAGTTTCCGCCCGGATTTTCAGTTTGGGGGGCGTAAAGTCAAAATTGGGAGGGTGTAAGTGAAGTTTTGTACGGTTTCCATCAATTTTTTTACAGCAAAACTGTCAAGGTTGGGGGGTGTTGTCGAGACTTTGGGGGGTAAACACCCCATACGGGTGGCAGGTCTGACGGAACAGTGATTACTTCACATAAAATTGAGCGTTTCAGAGTTAGAATTTAATAACTTTAGTTACTTTTGAAGCATTTATTAAACTTACATATTCCAGTTTTGGTTGAGTCGGCACATGTAATTTCTGTAGTCTACCATCAATAATACATCGTACTTTAAAACAGAAAAGCAAATATAATTGGCAAATATACTTGAAATAAGTCTTACCAGCTTCGCTCTCCTCTATTCTCCATGGCTTGAAGAACCGAAAAATTATTAAATTTGTATCAGAAAACTCCAAGATATAGTCTCATTCTTGCTGCAATGAATCTTGCAATGAAACGCGAAATTAAAATTATTAAAAAGTAGCAAATGGGGCAGCTACGGGAGCAAAAATAAAATTATCTGAGTTGACAAGTATTGTTGAGTAGATCTAAATCTGTGGGGTGGGGAGAGAGAAAGAGAATAATAATAATAAAAAAAAAAGGTTTGTTGCGTAATAAAACATGCTCTGTCTTGAAAAATCAATTAATACGTTTGTATACGTTTGTATATGACATATAGGCTTATTTTTCAAGTTTACACTATTTTCAAAGAAAAAAGTATTTTTAAAAATCAATTAATAGCTAATAAAAAAGGCCAAACATGGCAAGAGTTTCATAAAAATAAGCATTTCGCATATTTGTATGGTTAAATACCTCTCCAAATATGCTAGATTTCGCCCAAAATAGGCCAAATTGGCATCACTACCACCTTGCAAGCGATAACATCACTGCGACGGAACAACACATTCGTTGCGGAATGGAATTGTACTAGGGCCGTGATCAGCCGGTTGTCAAATGCGGTTCAAGGTAAAAGCACATTTGTAAACCGTAAGAAATAATATGAGCATATAGCAAAACAAGAAAAAAAGAAAGTTTCCAGCCACACGCTACCAGTAACTGCCCGTTAAGTCCCAGTTTCCGACCACACTAGTCAGAATTACTCTAAATGTTCAACATAAATAACAGAAAATATAACAAAAGAGCCCACATTCTAGGAATGGAAAACATAATAAATTGTGTTAATAGTGTTCTAACAAACGAAAACATCGCTCGTAAGTTTTACAAGCAGGCAAAGTAGTCAAGAAAAACAGGCCCCCAGTAATGCTCAAGAAAAAAAAAATGCTTGCGTTACTTATTGCAGGCAGTACTAGATATAGTTCTAATATAGACCTATCAGGGTCAGTGCAGTGATTCCACCAGACCCCTGTGGAGGGCGTCACCTCCCAAACCCTTGAGACGCCCAATTTTAGCCGTAAAAAATCGATAACCACCAACCAAAACTCCACTTTCACCCTCCTAATTTTGACTTTACACCCCTCCAAACTTAAAAACCTGGATCAGAGTTAAGACTCACTGCCTTGTAATCAATGGGTCCCGGGGTAGTTTGCCATTCGGGACGCACATCGTTACGCTCACATTAAACTGCAAGATCCGTCCTTATGACAATCCTCATTCGGTGGAAGGCAATGAAAAAAACACCATCCGTTTACCTGCACGGGACCTTCGGGTCAGAATCTGCCTTCGGGTTGAATACTCATCATCATGATATAAAACCATTTATTAAAGTCACAAGAACGATTGAAAGTTGGAAACTGGTCTACTTTGCCCCATTCCAGAGTTCGATTCGTAGCAGGGGATGGTTGGGATTTCCCCCTCTCTGCAAAAAATCATCCTGACTCTGTTTACAGAGGCCTACCTCTGGGATATGGACGATCCCAAAATATCGTATATCATCATCTCACTAATTCTTTTTTCCCCTCTCTCCAAATTGTACAAATCAAACACTGCCCCATTCTACTGTATTTTTTGCCTGTGGCCGGAAACTGATGCCATACATAATAATTTACTGGCTTCACGCCACATTTTTGAACTAGTAATCCAACCACGCAATAAGTGCCAAAGTATTAAACAAATATTTCAGTTTGTTTCTGCTGTGATTACCAATGTTTCCTCTTTCAACATGTGTATTTTTATCTACGACTATACCTGTATATTAATTTAAAAAAAAAAACATCGATGCATACCTGGACTTCCTCTTTCTCCTAACGATACACACCGGGCACGTACCCAGAATTTGGTTTTGGGAGGGGTTCAAGGTGTGTCGGGGCATGAAATTATTTTAAATATGTATAATTACGCCCGAAGTTACTTTTTCTCTACAAAATTGGGGGGGGGGGTCCGGATCCCTGGACCCACCCCCAAAATACACCCCTGATGCACACTTGTAATGAATGCTGAATTTGTTCACAACTTCATCACTGAATAACTGTGCCTGACAATATTTGAAACGGCTAATGAGAACTCAGATACTAAGGTAGTGGTTGCTGATAAGTTTCAAGATACTGCCTGCTTGTGTAGAAATACAAGGATTTTATCCCTTGATGGTGCATAATGTAAAAATGTAATTAAACTACAGGTTTAACTGTTATTATGACAAAATAAATAGCAATTTGAAAAGGATTGTCACTTACCTGTTGCAATGAGGCCATTTTCTTTCCCGAAAGGAATGTCAATGAAAAACAGCTTTTCATACACAATAAAAGTTCACCTTCTTGATTTCCAGCCCAATTTAATGTACGCCTAATCTTTTTCAATCTCTCTTCGCATGCCATGTGACTGCCGATCCCGTTCAGCGTTGGCAACCAGACAGATGAGAATTATCGTACCAGTTAGCTAAAAATTATCGTAATGCATTATTATTATTATTACTATAGTAGTAGTAGTAGCTATATTTACCGTTCTATCTATGCCGGTAACATTTTGGAATGTATTAGTAATAATATCGAACATTATTCCTGTAAAGATACGTTTAGGAATTAAAAAGTGCTGACTTTACTATGTCTATATATGTACAGGCCTATTTTATATGTAAAAAAATGAAGAACTATTAATTCGTTGTAATAATATTCATTTATATAATACTAGGCAACAAAAATGTATATGTTACACAGCAAAATTCATCATCTTTTTTTTTTTTTTTTTAAGCGTGTATATGAATTGTATACGCTTATACAATAAACTTCCGCAAAAACCGAAAGATATTAATTTATATTAAGATATTAACCGAAAGATTAATATATCTGAGAGAAAACTGTTTAATTTCTTTGTACAAAATTCTTATTACACAATGGCTGAATATTTAAGTGATAATATGTATTTTTTTATGTTATCTGACAACTGTAATGCTACTATTCGTACGCTAATGTACAAGCTGAATAAACTAAATTGAATTTAATTATTTGCAGTCTTGTTCCTAGCTTTGCAAAACTTACCAAGAACAATATTTTGCACAGGTTTTCAAGTTTATATGTTCGTATCGTTCCTTTCAATCTAGCTCTTTTATTTTTAGCTCGCATAGATAGGATATTGTGGATTATGTACGTAGCAAATTCGAAATTTAATTAATACTATGGGCGGATGTATGGGGGGGGGGGGCATTGTTATGTTTCAATCTAAACGATAGCTTTTAAAGTAATTGCCTCCCAGGGTTTGTCTCGTGCTCCCCCTCCCTTCTCTCTCCTAAATCCGCATATGATTAATACTATCAAATTTTGGACTTTACAAGCCATCTGGTGTAATTCTTTCCTCTTACTATGATAGAGTAGGGAATTAGGAAGATAGTGATCAGAACCTGGGTACTAGTTGCCATTCCGACATTCGCCCTCGTTCGAGTGAGACGAAATCCTGAGTAAGCCTTAGTAGGTCTCCGTGAGCAAGATTTGAAACCACCTCGCCTCCTCGATGCTTATTCAGAGTCAGCGATCGAAATCCCAAGACAACAGAGACTGGTTCGTCGCACGTTGGAAGAACTAACTAAAGCGCGAATTTCGGGCTACATATCTATATCACTTTCAATAACGCAAATTATTATTTTCTTTTTAATCTTATGCGCTCTTTTCCACTCAGAATATAATTTTTCAGCGTGATAACGAATAATTTTCTAATCATCATTTGCAAACAAGATGCGGGACGAGAAATCACCAACTTTTCACACAACCGGTACAAGAGAACTTGGGACAAACGCATTAATCCCTTAACCTTTTCTAAACAATTATGATTAGGATTAACGCTTTTCAATTCGAACTGCTGTACACAGTAACGCTGGAAGAAGCAAGGTGGGAGAAAGAAGGCAATGAAGCAATAAATTTACACTCAGCAAATATCTAACGTCGGAACAGCCAACGGAAATAAGGTCTTATAGACTGAAGCATAGGCAGATTTAAGGGGGGGCATTGCCCCCCAGTCATGTCTGGATTACTATGCCCCCGGAATAGCTTCCATCCTCAACGTAATTGCCCCCCCGGGAGCTTTCTCTCTCCTAAATAAGTCCTTTGAAGCAATGGATGGGCAGGGAAAGCCTCAAAAACGTTTTTGTAGAGTGTCGGACAATCACACTGCTGTCAAAGTATTTGGAAATTGTGTTTGAACCCTCTGACAGTCTTGTTTCATCAAAAGTTGCGAACAAAAGTCCATTGACTGACTATCTTTTCTTTACATTTGTTGCAAATATATTTCTAAATATTAGATCACAGAATTATCGACATTTCCATATTATCATATAGGCATTATCGTACATCGTACAAGGGGCAAAATTATCGTACAAAATGGAAGAAAAAGTCATGTGCGTGAGACAATACTAAATCATTAGATATAAGTTCGAAGTAAACGTCCTAACTTCATCAAAAGTTTTGTGCGGATATTCTTATGAATTGTTTCTCTAGTTTACACACATATTTTCTTTCTAATTATTTATTCATAATGAATTTCTTCATATATTATTTGTTGCCATTAACTATACACTTTTTTCCAAATTAAATAACAAATTTGAGTATTGTTTTTGTGGTTTTTGGAAGACAATAGTAAGGTGGCGCCACTTGGCCTTGTTTTGTTAGTAATCAGAATTTAATCTAGGACGCGCCTAGAGCAACGACGGTTTTACGTCGTTGCTTTAAGTTTTTATCATCGAGGGTTAATTTACTAGAGCAACGACGGGACGGAACGACACAAAACTTTGCGTAAACATAATTTTTGAGTAAACAGTACTTTTGCGTATGCCCACCGCTAACAGGGGGACATTTTTTTCCATGACACTTTAGCATTTCATGTTATTTTTATTGCAATCCAAAAAGTCAATTTTTAATTCCCTTTAGTAATTATGAAGAAGGAAATGAATGGTGCAACTCAAACGTGTACACTTTTATTTAAAATTTGTTTCTTCTTTTATACCTTACAGACTATTTTCTTTGGGATTCTTTGTCTTTAGGAAAATAATAAAAATTTACATGTGGGTTGGGTCAGCCAGTATATTTACATGTTGAAACGGCAGTTGTTATGCTTACTCATTGTTTAAAAATAACGGGGATCATAAAGAAAATAACAGTTATTTAATGAAGTTTCTAAAATTTATGGTGTTTATCTTACCTTTCTGAATACCTTACTAATAAAACACAGAGTTTAGAGAAAAATATTTATTTATTTATTATAGAAAAAATATTTTCTATAAACAGTGTGCTTTATTAAAGTATTCAGGACCACAGTCATTATTTTTTTTCTTTCACAACTATTTTAAATAGCACGCAACACAATAACTAAAATAGTAACATTTCATTAGGCTATGATAAAAACACGCGTGCTAGCAGATCCTGGAAGACGACTCAATGTGAGAGTCCGTGCAGTGACGTCACGGTACAGCTCCACATAGATGGCGCCATCAGCTACACATCCACGAATGGCATATCTAATAAAAGTCAATCTACCTTGCCACAACAGTCAGTGTGACCACCGCTAGTACTTTCGTACGAGATCTAGTACCTTTTATAATATTTTAGTGTTCTAGTACGTTCACCAACAATTCTAGTACTTTTCTCCTCTTCTTTTCTCATAAATACATTTGGGAGTGGAAAAGGAATCTCATGAAAATTTGACAATGTAGCAACATTTCATTGTTCCTGGTAACTTTTTTTCTGCCTGGTGTTCCTCTTGTATTGTATTTACAAGAACGGAAGTGGGAGGCCCTACATAGGTGCCGTCCAGTCGCCTCTTCCAATGGTTGTTTCACCCTTGACAATTCGTACGGTTCGGGAAACTGGATGACAGTACTTCTTTATGAATCGCGGCAAATGTTTTTTGGGGAAATGGTACAGGGGAAGGGGGGAAGAAAACGAACCATTTAGCACTATTTACAATCTTGAAAGACGAGATGTCGCCGGCACAAACAATACGAAGAAACAGCACAACAGATACCATCTATAGATGATCCGTGGACCGGAAAGAGAAGGGAAAGTACCATCTTTTATTTGCGGAAAGTGCGAAAATATCTTTTATTTGCGAGGGAAGGAAACAAAGATGCCTTATTTGTTTCCTTCCCTCGCTGAATTTTTCTGTCATCAAATCAAATATGTGCCGCCAATTTTGAGGTCAGAAAAAATTAGTCGTCGTCTAAAGAAAAAGACTTGTTCATGAACTCTGAATGTCATGTCCTTTAATTTGTGAAATGATGCTATATTTGTAGATTACAGGCTATTACGGAATAGCTATTTCAAACAAAATTAATCAACATATTTGTTGTTTGTTTTAGATTTGCTTCACCCCCGTTCTCACACAATGCAATGGTTTCGGAGTAAGAGGAAATTTATCTTCCTGATGTGAAAGAATTACAAGCAACCAGCAACCAAAATTTTGAACATTTTGTGATTTTTTAAGCATAATTTTCGAACAACGTTTTAGAATTCTAATGGCCTGAATATTTAGTTCACCGTCCAGTTTTATCAGTTCCTTTCAGAGAAACCTCTTTGAAGAAAGGATATTTTTACATCTTCGGGGAAGGGGAAATATCCCGGGGAGGGTAAGAGGATAGGTTCCGTATGCGCTTCTTGGTCTTTTAGAATTTTTGGGGAGGGGGTATTTTTCCTGGCCAGGTAACTCCTACACTCTGAAAAAAAAACGCCGAATTTGATTCAGAATAATACAGTATTTTATAAAACCGCCAGGTTGTTCCATTTTTTAATCCTGAATAATGGCCTGAATAGCAATGGCGAAAGAGGCATTTATAAAGAAGCACACATGCGGGTCGCTGAACAAAGAGTTAAGAAAGATATGAATTAAATGTTTTGTTTTTAAATTTTATTTATGGCCTTTTTGCATCGAAGGCTCAGGTCGGGATAGGCCAGGGGAACGGAAACGGGAAGCTGAAGCTTAAGTTTAAGGTACCATCCTGACATTTGCCTGCTGCGACTGAGGAAAACCCATGGATCATCGGCCACTGGGATTGAACCCATAACCTCCCGAATCCTAAGCCATCGCTCTACCACTGAGCCACGGCTGCTCGGTTTAAATGCTGTGCATAGAATATTTTATTGTATTTAGCGGATATCTGAACTCTACGAAAGGGTGACGAAAAGAAAATTGAAGCCTTTGAAATGTGGTTTTGGAGAAGAATGGGAAAAATCAGCTGGATACAGAAGATGCGAATTGAAGTGCTGACGAGAACATAAGAATAATATTGGGAAAAATAAAGAAGAGGAAAATAAACTAGGACGAATATTGGCTGAGCAGAGATTTTGTGCTGAACGATGCAATTGAAGGCATGATTGAGAAAAAGAAGACAAATCTAACTTTTTAACAGTATTAAGGAAGATAAAATCGTGTGCTAAGATAAAATGGAAAGCGTAGGATCGGAATAAATGGAGAGTGTTTAGCTTACCTTCAAGGACCAGCGACTTTCGACTGAACAGTAATTATCATAGGTCACGGTGGCTCACTGGTAGAGCGTACAACTCTGGTTTGTGTGGTCTCCGGTTCGATCCCGGCTCATGCCATATGGACTTTGTAGTGGATAAACACCATGTGCGTGGTTTTTTTTTTCGCGTTCCTCCCGTTTCCTCTCATTTTCTTCATTCCACAAATCTACTCATCATCCATTCGACCAATCAAAATTGTCTAAAGGCCTTACACAAAATTAAGTGGAGTTTTGCACCGTTTCTATCGAATTTTGACCGTAAAATGTTATTGAAATAAATGGAGAGGTTCACACACACTGCGGCTGAGGGACGGTGCCGCAGACCTGCCGCATCGCCCATAACGGTGCGGCGACCGCGCGGCAGACGCAATTTCCTTACGGACCATTGGACAACATTGGTTGGTTCACACAAGCGGCACGGGAGCCGTGCGGTTTGTCTGGTTTGTCTGGTTTGGAATCTATTTTTTCTTAATCTATAATTTTTACTCAAATATTCAATTATAAAAATGGAGATTCTTCATATTTTTCTCTATTTTAAGTAGAGAATTATAAGCTCAATAATAATAATAAGAAAATTAAGTCTGACCGAATATTAAAATGAATAATTAGAGGTATTAATTAATAACTTATTTTGTACTAAAAAATGATGTTATCCTTACTTACTTACTTGCTCTATGGCTTACGGAACTCGCAAGTTCATCGCCGCATTAGCAAACAATCGCCATCGTGCTCTATCCTGGGCAAGACAAAGCCAGTTTTCACTACATACACTTATTTCTCCAAGGTCCCTTCTAATATTGTTCTCCCAATGGTCTCTTTCCCTCCGGCTTTCCAATCAAAATGGAATATAGTCTTTGTTTTTCTCCCATCCGAGCTACATGGCCTGCCCATTTTAGTCGTCGAGATTTCATTATTCTTAGAACATCAGGTGAGTCGTACACTCCGTGGAGTTCTTTATTATGCAGTCTTCTCCATTCTCCAGTCATCTCATCCCGTTTTGGCTCGTATATTTTTCTCAAGCTCTTAATTTCAAACACACGTAATTTATGTTCATCTCCTAAGGTCGTACTCAAACTTTCGAAACCGTAAAGTATTACCGACAGAATGACGGTTCTGTATATTTTCAATTTCAACTTCCTTGATATTAATCTCGGAAAAAATGATAAATCGGAAAGTACAGGTTCTTCGAGGTGGTAGAGTTCGAGTCCAAGAGGAACATAAAAAATGTCAGCCTTTAAATAATAATCTAGGAAAACCTATGAACAAAATAATGGTAGCAAACCAGGCTTGACAAAAACTGCCCCCCCCCCCCTAAAAAAAGAAAACAAAGATTTTTTGTTTTGTTTAAATACATTGCTTTATTTATTTATATTACATATGGATAGAAATAAGTTTGTTTCTCCTTAATGTTCTTATGCAGCAGCGAGGTTATGAAGGATAGGACCTACCGCTACAGATCAAAGTGGAATCCGAACCAGTACTAGATTTGCACCTGAGAGAGATTGTACCCCAATTAGACTCGAACCCGGAACCCCTTGATTACAAGGCGAAAATTATATGAAATTATCGCAGATGGTTTAATAGGTGAAATCGTCACCATGAAGATCACACTATTCGTGGCATTTTTGCTTTTATTTATTTATTTATTTATTAGTTTAAACCAATTGATATTAAAAAAAACTGATTTAAACCAGAAAACCCTGCAGCAAACCCCCTCCCCGTATAAACTGTCACTCCCACCTACATGAGAATACCCTCAGTACTTGAAAGTGTCCACACTTGCAGGTACAGTATTCTCACTATGTGGTAGGAATATTCCAATGAAAATAATAATAATAATATGGATGGAATTGTCTACGAATTTTCTTGCTAGTAAATACACTGTAAAATACGGTTTCTTAAAATTAATAAAGCAGGTTTTATTTGTGTACTGAGAAATAATTTTTATTCAAATGAAATAACAAAATTATTTCATTTTAAATAAAAACATATCGGTTTGGAAATAGGACCACTGATCTTATTTTAAAACCAGCATGTTCCTAATTTGAATAAAAAGAGAAAGTTGAAATTTCATACCTAAGAAAATTATTTCTACTATTGCAATAACGTGCGCATCCATTGCGATAGTTCTTTAAACTGAGATTCGTCCTTGAACTCTGCAGAGTGTTCGCAGACAAGCCGCAGTATGTGTGAACTGTTTGTACGGCTGCCGCGCGGTCGCCGCATCGCATGTGTGAACTGGGACTAAAGATGGTCATGATACAGCAGGTTTGAGTCTTTGAGTATACCATGCCGCATAAACTCTACTATCAATGATATGGAAATAAAAAGTGGATAGAGCCGAAACGAAGCACTTTTGGGCCCTGGATTTGTTTAGCACCTTTCTAAGCGCATATCAAATATTTAATTTGCTGTTACTGTGGCCCGGGCCGTTTCTCAGACTTATAGCTACGGGCTGGAGAATGAGCAGACTTCGGCTATCTCCGGAAGAGGGCAACTTCGGGAAACTTCGACAATGCAATATCTACAGCATTTGCTTTGCGAAGAGAACGGAGGGATGGAAGCAGCACAACTGTAGAATGTACGGGGAAAGGGGGGAAATATAATGGTCAGGAAATTAGATTCTTTTCGTAAAGGTCTTGCGGTTAGCACAGTGAACTTCGGGAATATTATCCGAGAGAATGGGAAAGCTATTTTGTTTTCTGTTGGAAACGGAGCAAAGATTTAACGGAACAAAGTAGATCATAAAATGGACAAATGAAAATTGCAGAAAGCCAGGGCGAGTCCAGAAAATTAATTTCTCGCAATGCAACTTTCGTTGCAGGTAGATGTCATTGTTTAATACTTATTAGGAGTTACAACCAGAGCTGAAACCGGGTCACTTTCGGTAACCCGGCCTGAGCCCAACATAGCTGACCCGATCCGAAACTGGACCCGGTCTGGTAATTTAATGAACTAGGAATTTTTGGCGTCGTATTTTCGTGCTCTGTAGTCCAGGTCACCCCTGAAAGCTTACAAACTTATGGCCAAAAATGACCTAGAGATACAGAAGTGGCTATCACTATCATCTTATGCACGTAGCCACAAGTTCAAACCCCGTAGTGGTCGATCACATGAAGTGGTTCAGAATCCAACTAATCAGACAACTGTAGGGCCTGTCTTTCCAAGCCCATCTGACAGTCGCAGATGTCAACAGCGACTACCAACAACTACTTTAAAAAAAATGTTTATAACAAACCCCCAACAACAAATAAAGTGCTAACTGTAGATGCATACACAACAAAAGCAACGGAGTATAATAATAATAATAATAATAATAATAATAATAATAATAATAATAATAATAATAATAATCGCAGCACAACAGCTGCATGAAATCTCAGGCCAAAACAAATACAAATTACTGTCCCCAACTCTATATTTGGGAAACGAACCCAGTACCAACATATTCTACTTGAAATTTTTCAAATATATACATTTATAATTAAGGACCGCAGGCGAAAGATTCCAAACACATGGAACATATTATTTATAAACAATGCGCCTCATCAAAAAGGATGCAATTATGCACATATACCCACTAGAGGTAGTGCTTCGCCACATAAATAAGACCCAAACAGAGGGACGTTCTGTGATGGCTCCGAGAGTTCGGGCTTCAAGCCTCGCTTCCAGACTAAATACAAGTCACTTTACAAATTCTTCAATTAGCGCGTCCATGATTTTCTTTTTAGCCATTCATGCATAAACATTTTTTTTTACTTTGAGTACGAATTATTCAAGAAAAGTGTGTATTTTTTTTTTAAATATAATTTATTGATTTGGTTATATTATTAATATCTGGTGTAGTAAAAAGTAATCCATTATTTTGCCAATAGATGGCTTCGGTGATCTGTATCTCGCGTTGTATAAGTCCGATCGGGTTCAACGAGATGGCGTTCAAACGATGATATTGCGTACTACAAACACTGTTCAGATAGTTGTGATGAGGTGACTCAGTGTTGTGTGAGCGCGCGTCAAAATGGACACTAGCAAAGAGAAAATACGCTATATTTTACAGTTTTTCTTCGATAAAGGCGAAAACGTAAGCCAGGCGGCTGCAAATGTGAATAGTGTTCACGCGCAATTTTGGTTTCGTCGATTCCGTTCCGGTAATTTTGACGTCAAAGATGTACCACGCACTGGAAGGCCAAGTGTCGAAAATGTCGATAAAATCATGGACATTGTCGCGTCCGACCGTCATGTAAGCACTGTTTCGATTGCCCAAGAGCTAAACATTGCACAAAAAACCGTGTGGAACCATTTGCATAAGGCTGGATACACAAAGAAGCTTGATGTATGGGTGCCACACGAGTTAACGCAAAAAAAACCTCATGGACCGAATTTCCATCTGCGAATCGCTGCTGAATCGCAACAAAAGC
>JAGDQP010000138.1:153134-206379 GCA_022664845.1 Lepisma saccharinum
TATGTGTGTGTGTGTGTGTGTGTGTATGTGTAAATTATGCAACAATCAACTTTAAGAAGAAATATCTGGGTATATTGTTTTGGTGGGGGGATAAAGAAATTAGTGATGGCCAGGGAAAACCGAAATTAAAAAAAAAAACTTTACTGTAAAATAAATGTACAAAAAACCTAGCAAGTACCAAGCATCTTTCGCTTAGGCTGAGAAAAGTTAAATAATGTAAGTAAAACATTTTAACTATTTCATCAATCATGAAACGCGCATCTGCTCACCTGGATTTGTAAGAGCAGACAGAGAAGGACTGCGAAGTTTCCCGAAGTTCCCTGGTCCGAAGATAGCCGAACTCTGCTCATTCTCCAGCCCGTAGCGATAAGTGTCTCTCAGCTCTGTTCATTGTGTTGTTGGCAACACTGGAGGGTGTTTAGCGCGGAGTAATTAAAATGTATTTGCTGTTTTTATGAAGATATCAAATATATTTGGTAAGTAAACTTCAGAATTGTGCCTATGCTAGAAATCTAAACAGTTTTGGTCATGAAAGTATGTTCTCGTAAATCTGTGTAACGTTCCTTTGAGTACAGTTGAAACGTTTGTATATTTTTTTAGTGAGAATGAGATTTCCAGTATGGTATATTGCTGTGCACATAATGTATAGTATGATGTGTATTATTTTAAAATCAATTATTGCACATGGTGTAGATACTTGGTCGACCCTATACTATTGCATTATTGTTTTTCTCATCAGCGAGGGCATCGATGAAAGCAAATGGGGTGCTGTTATAGTTCTACGTCGCCAAAAAATGGAAAATTTACAGGAGAAATGGAGTTCGTGGGTAAGTAAAGGAAGGTGTCTTATGTAAAATTGGCGCGGCGCTGCTTGTCTAAAGTGCCAATTACTGTAAATAACGAAGGTTTCTTACCCGCTTAAAAGTGCAAGGTTCGGCCATTGTAAAAAAAAGACGATATGAAAACCGATCACAGCGCCATGAATGCGACACCCTTGTAAATTAGCGGGAAACAGTGGTAACTTCTTGTCGCGTGTGCAAAAAAAAAAAAAACGCACCTGACCTTACCTAACCTCCGAGTGCCCTTGGCCACTACTTTTATTAAATTTTCTAATACGTGTAAATAACAAAAGATTCCTTACCCGCTTCGAAGTACAGTCTTCGGCCATTGAAACAGTGGTAACCTCTTGGATTCGCGTGTGCAATAATAATAAAAAAAACACCGCACCTGACCTTACCTAACCTCCGAATGCCCTTGATCACTAATTTTATTAAAGTAAGTGCAGATGTTTTAAGTGTCTATATGTATATTTAAAGCATTTTAAGTGTAATTGAGGGAAAATCGTGAAAAACATGCGAAAATGTGCGTATATGGCCCGAAGTGCATATAGTTTAAAAGTACCGGAATGGAATGTTCTAACCGCGATGCGCCCAGAAATTTAGCTAGAAACTTAAATAGAGAAGAACAGTGAAAATCCGAACGAAAAATGTCAAGTGGTTCTCTGGCGACGTAAAACTATAACTGCACGGTAAATGTCATATGTCATTAATAAGCATGTTTTGGTTAAGTTTACTATAGCCGTACCAATTTTAACAAATTTACAGGATGAGTTGAGACAATTTACTTCGGTTTGTGATGAAATGCGAGTGAAAGCGCAATGTGGTTAACAATGTAAATGAATAATCTTATAGTTGGTTTTATAGATGTTTTAAGGCGCATTGCATGTGGTGGCGGATGGGACTATTTCGCGTAGAGTTACAGTTGTAATGTGGATGCGGGTAGAGGAGTGTTTTTTCGCTCTTTTTATCTGTCTCTATGCAAAAAAAACAAAAAAAAACCTTAAATAAGCTTACATCTAAGCGCGCTTGATTAGTCACTGTGCAGAAGTGAAAAAAACACGGAACCTGACTTACCGTACCTAACCTCCAAGTACGTTTGATTAGTGGCTGTGCAGAAGGAAAAAAAAAAACCTAACCTCCAAGTGCCCTTGGTCAGTCGCGGAGCAAATGATAATAATAATAAAGAAATCCCGAACCTGGGAGGTAATTTTTTTTTTTTTAGTCTGATCCGGCGATAGTAAATAAATGCCCCTTGTTTTCACTAACCTAACTTTCCCAATTTATAGTGAGTAATATGTTGGCTGGATCAATTCCCTACACCTTTCCCTGAATGAACGGAATTTACAGTAGGGTGACTGCACCAGTTTCCGGCCCCTTAAGGGAAATTCCAACTTTCTGGTAAGAGATTTCGCACGAAAGATTAAATATTTGAGTCAATACATAGTTTGAAGTTTTAAGTCCTCCATTAACGTTGTGTAAGATGAAGTAATACCTACATGTTTGTAACACGTAAGAAGAATAAGACTTTCTATTTCTCATCCTTCTATCCTATGTTTTTTTCTAATATTAACGTGACATGATTCACATCCAGAGAGCAAAAGACACCAGTTTCTACTTTCTAGCCACCTGTTACCAGTACTTGGCTGCAAAGTAGCAGTATCCGGCCACACCTGATCAAGTCTTACTGAAAGTAAGGTTATATAACAGATAAAATAACGCACAGAGCTCACGTTGTAGGCATGCAAAACCTAACAGTGTCTGTGTTTATTAGTGTTCTGTCAAGAAAGAAAATTTCGCTCGTTTATTTTGTCATATGCGAATAATAATAATAATAATAAAAAAGAAAGAACACGAAAAATCGGCACCTTGCATTGTGGTAAAATAAAAACAATTGCCTGAGTTACTTGAGGCAATAGCAGGGTTAATTTAAGCCTGGTTTTACTGTTTGTTTGCCAATGTTTTTTTCGGGTTGGGCCCGCTTAAAAAAACTCACTTTAAAGCCCAGTGAGTTTTTCTTTTATTTTTAAGTGAGGGCACATCACAGAAGTGCATAATAATGAAAACCATTGCATTTTAGATTGTTAAAATGCAATCACGACTGTCGTTGTAACTCTAGCAACCCGACTAATATTGCTATCTAAAATCTACATCACTCTACCTTTGTGATAATGAAATACAAGGAAGTACTTGAGTTCAGTCAGTACTCCAATACAAACTATTAAATAAAATTTTTCCATCTGTCGATTTCGTAAGCGACTTGAACGAATTAGCTCTTCCAACTAGATTATAGATTATGAATTTTGATGTTCTTTAATTTAAATCTTTATTAATAAATTACTTAACAAATAAAATTATTAATAAAATATATAATAAAAACTACGTATTTGTTATATTAAATTCCGTGGAAAATTACTAGACTCCACAAATATTATCAATAATAATGTAAATTTTCAAACAGATACCATATTGATACAGAACTTGCTATCCACAGAAGCACAAAACTAATCAGGAATCACAACAAACTAAACATTGCATTTTATTTTTTTAAAAAAAATAAAACACCCTACACTATGGTTATCCCATCTGTTGAGGTCTGATGGTTGGTGTGGCGAACGGCCAAGTGACACTGGGAAGGTTAAGCGTCAATTCAGACCCTGTTCGGGCCGCCGGTGACCTTGATATTAGAGTGCTCACCTCTGGTGTGGGGTACGTCGTTTGATCCCAGGTCGAGACATATGGACTTCGTGGTGGACAATCACCGTGTGCGTGGGATTTCTTCAGCGTTCTCTCATTTCCTCCCACTTTCTTCATTCCACCGATTCTCCCGGACTCTATTCAGCCTGAGCCAAAGTTGTCTAAAGGTCTGGACTCAGGTGAGCTGGTTTTTTTTTTACAAAATACCCGGCTTTTTCAAACCCTGGTTCTACTCTACCGAAACTTTTATTTATTCTGTCTTAATCATCAAAGCTGCCACCCGAAGAAGATTCACACACAAAATCGTTTCGTTAATCTGAACTCAAAGGTAGAAAATCCTACTGTAGGCGGTTGCGAAAAAGTCCTTTTTAAAAAATGGGAATCCATTCTCTAATCTAGACCCTTTTGGGAGGACGAGTGGGCATTGTAATCAGTGGGTCCCGGTGGGGGGACAAAAGGTTCCGAACCTACGTTATACTGTAGGTCCCGTCACTTCAATGTCTGTTAGATTTACAGGTTTCCGTGCAGGTTGAATCAAAAATGGCGGTCCCGGGTGGGAACAAGGTAAGAGCAATTTTTCCACAGTGTGTTGCGAAATGGAATGCTGTTGCCAGATACTACCAGACATTGAAGTACCTAACAAATTTTTACCATTATTTGAAAAACGCTTAAAATACGCGATTCCACAGGAACCCCCCTATTACTGACTATTTGTTCCGCTGAAAAAGCAGTAGATTGCTACCTAACATCACGGATAAAAGATAGGTTCAGAAACGACCCCTTTACAGTTTAAGTTACACTATTAATAGAAGCCAAGAGGTACAAAGTCAAACATAACAACTTGCTAAGAGATTCAAAAACTGGTTGCGAAACAATAAATTGGGGCTCATTAAAGCTGACAAAGGGAACAAATACGTAATTCTGACACAGGAATATTATAGACAGAAATTGCAACGAAAAGTCTCAATAAGAACCCCATTGCCAATACAAAGAACACGTAAATTGATAAAAGGTTCATCTATTTTTGATAATAGTTTACAAAACCAATTGTTAGTTTCTGCACCATCAGTTCCCATTGTATATGGCTTACCAAAAACCCATAAAAAAGATGTACCTTTTCGGTTGATCATTTCTGGTAGAAGACACCCAACATATAAACTAGCCAAATGGTGGGCAAACTTATCGGGTAAACATAGGAACCAATTTATACACACCAGTACAAAATTCCACATGCCGGCCGGGTGGTCGAGCGGTCTGCGGCGGTAGGCTATCGACTCAACGATCCCGGGTTCCAGTCCCGGCAGGGGCATGGGTGTGGATTTTAACACTTAACAGCTAAAGGCAAATCGTGACGGGCCGAAGTCCAAAGTTACTAAACTGGCCCATATAAAAATAAAGTTTACCAAAGTTTTTTTTACAAAATTCCACAGAAGTCAAAGAACATGTTACTCCATTTAGTAACGCTTACAGATTAAAAATGTCCTCCATCGATATCGTAGATATGTTTTCCATCCATACTGACAGATCTCGCAGTATCGTCCACAGAAACCTTTCTACGCAGAAATAAATACACAGAATTTGAAATACAAAAAATTATGCAATTTGGTTTTTGCCTACACAGTAATGTGTTCCAATTTGAAGATCACTATTATAAACAAAACAGTGGCTTAGCTATGGGGAATCCCTTGTTCCCTATATTATCAGATATAGTCATGAATCATTTTGAATGTGAAATTTTAAATAATCCGGAGTTAAAAACAATCATGTATTACTAATATTGATGACACATTAATTCTTTAAAGGGAAGACAAGCAAATAGAATTACTACTTATTCAGCTTAACAGCATTAACAAGAACATCAAGTTTACAAAAGAACTAGAAACCAATGGCGTTATTAGTTTCGAACCAATATGCGGACAAAATAATAAATTTCAAAAAAACAGTATATCGGAAACCTACGTCAGGAGGACGATGTATATACGCTAAATCAGGCCACCCTGCACAAATGAAATATAATATTTGGCTCAATTTTTTTCTGCGTGCCCTCAACCTTTGCACACACACACAAAGATTTAAACACAAAAGTACATCAAACGGATAGGACATACACACTGTTTAAATGGTACCAGCGTGCAAAATCGAACATTATAAAAGCTGGGAAACAAAAAGTGAAGGTAAAGCACGGATAGGTTTACCTGTGTACCAACCTGTTACTGATAGCCTGAAAACAGTTTTTGTCAAAAATAAGTTGAAACCCGCGCTAAACCCCCAAAACATTAAATAAAATTTTATCCAGTTTAAAATTACTACGGTACCAGTTCCAAAAAGCACATGTTGTGGAGTTTACCAGATTACTTGCGGGGCCACGGTGGCTCAGAGGTAGAGTGCTCACCTTTGGCGCTTGGGTTCGTCGGTTCAAACCCTGCTCGTGCCATGTGGCCTTTGTGGTGGACAAACACTGTCTGCGTGGGTTTTCTCGGGGTTCTTCCGTTTCCATCCACTTTCTTCATTCCACCAAATCATCATCCATCCGGCCTGAGCTAAAGTTTTCTAAATGCCTTAAAATTTAAATTCAATTACCAGATAACTTGCCAGTGCAAGGACGTGTATATCGGGATGACCAAAAGGAACCTATCACCAGGGTCACAGAACATATTAGAGATGCCAAAAAGAATGAATTTCCACCATCTTTCCTCTCACAACACTTAAAACCAACCACTCATGAAATAACTGATGCCAAGATATTGTACAAATCAGATTCCCATAAAGATGGAATGGTTCTTATTCACAAAAAACAACCTGCACTAAATTTAGATCAAGGCATGTTAAATAAATCGTGGTTTGACATAATAAATAAATGCAATAAATCATCATCATATTTAAAAGAAAACATTTACTCATAACCTTTTTTAATAATAAACATATTTATACACATAACTTTCCTTACTTAATTACCAAACACATAGTTGTTCATCGAAGTTCTGTTTTAGTACAGCATTCCATTTTGAAACACACTGTAGCAGCATTGCACTTACCTTGTTTTCCCCCGGGACCGCCACTTTTGATCCCACTTGTAAGGAAAACTGACAAAGGCCATATCTGCGAACGGCTTCTTTTATTCCCTCAATTTTTCAACCTACTTTTTTTCACCTGAGAAAGCCAAAGCATCCTTTGGCGAAACCTTTCGTGTTTTTTAATGTGTTTAAAATCGCCATTCTGCTAGACAAAACGATGGGGGCGAGGATGTTGTACTGTGTTCAAGGTAAGCGTATGTTTTGGTCCTTGCCACGCAAATTTACTTTCGAAACTAAAAACAGTCAGAATTGGAGAAGGACTTGTCATTGAACCTGAAGCTCCTCTTAAATTAAACTAAGTTCACTACAGATGCCAAAGCATCAAGATACATTTAAAATTCACTTATAATAACCTGGGTAGAATATTCCGTACCATATATCTGTAATACCTTACTTGTCTAACCCAGCCTATGCATCAGCGAGCAGATACGGATGAGAGGCTATCAATACACAAATAATTAAATTAAATTATTATCAAACTAGTAATGTTAAGATATCTGGAATCTTATTCGTGCTAATAATAATACGTCTGTACCATAAATAAATTGTATAAGCTCTGTGCGCATTTCTGTTTTTCATTCCTGAGTTAAAAAAAGAAAAAAAGGAATACTTGAACAGTCAGCGCCAGAATTTTTTACTTAGTCGTATTTTTTTTCTCCGAAGAAGTTTCGAATGAATTGATCAATTTGAGAATGGTATTCTAGAACGTAAAGAGACTGTTCTTTTCTGTAAGTAAGAAAGAAACTACTCAGATCGATCTGTACATTCCAAAGTTATTCGAAGAAGAATTTTTACAGCTGGATAAGTGGATACAAACTTTTTGCGCTGACTACATAAATAAAGATAGCACATCATCTCAAGTTTGATACAAGTGTGTGGAATTGAATTTATTTTAAGGCATTTAGGCAACTATGGCTCAGGCCGTATGGATGATGATGGGATGAATTGGTGGAATGATGAAAGTGGGAGGAAACGGGAGCACCCCGAGAAAACTAACGCACACGGTGTTTGTCCACCACAACACAAGTGTGTGGAGTCTGAAGCAATTATTGCCTTAGTGAATGTGAAGTTTGTAAACATACGTATATTGATTTCGACTCCCACTATATAGAAATTGTGATATAATTCGTTATAGATTAAAACTTCCCATAGATAGGAAGATGCTATTATCAATGGGTATTAGAGGAAGTGGCGCCTTTCTGTGTGTGTTTAACTGTTGTGTTATGTAATAGACAGGTGTTCATTTTAAAAGAAGATCCATCGTAGGAATTAATTCCCTTCCCCTCCTTTATCTTTCGCACCAAGCGCTTTTTGCATGAAATAAAGCAGTAATCTGGTTACCACTGCAAAGAAAATAATATGCACACACTTCTGTACTCGTTGATGTGCAGTCCTCTTTTAAATTGATCACATTTTATTTTTATTGGTACTTTAGTTAAGTTAGCTCCTCCACTGCTTTGGAAACCAATATAAAGTTTCATAACAAGCTTAATACTTGCTTAGAATGGTGCTATAATAGCCTGACGATTCTTCTTTACACGTCTTGTATGTTACATATTATCAATTAATGTAGGAAACACATTGTTTTTCTAATTACAAATGCAGAGATCGGTGTCGGATTCCGATCTTCTGTGTAACAATTCCGCAGAAACAGCTCCGCAGCTTCTGTCACCGGTTTGATATAATGGGGAAGTTTGGCGCGATTTGCGTTTTAACTGTACACGCTGGTCATGATGATGGAAAAAAAAAAAAAAATCCGCCGAATTCTGAAGCCATTTCGGAGATTATGATCATCAGAATTCGTTCGGTGGTTGCTGCATCCGCGGCAAAATTCAGCAAGCCAGTGAAATATTTCCCAACGGCGTGCCAAATGGACTGAGGTCCAAGCGGCGTGTTTATGCGGGGTACGTTGCTTAATAGTATCAGCGTAGTGATGATGATAATAGATTTTTTTAAAAGGTAAAATGAATCACAAGTTGTTTACTAGACAATTGAACACTATGCACTTCTCATAATCCTTAGAATTCGGAATTCTATAACCTAGAAACTTCAGAAATATGCATGCATAAAAAATTGTTTTAAGCATTTTAGAAAATCACTATTTTGGTCTTTATATTCATTATTCATCTGCAGTAATGTGTTTTCACAACACATCTTTTACCTTGTAAGTAGATAAAACTTAAACTGAATTAATATTTATTTTACGTATTAATATTTGAGAGGAATCCTTGAACCATCTGTTACTATTTCTTGACATTATTTAGCGTTGTAGAGTTATTACGACCTCGCGGTAAAGGCAGATATTCAAGCTATCGTCCTCTGTCCATGCCGATGTCATTCATCTTCAGCCTCAGGATGATAATGGTGAAGCTGCTTCCCTTCATCATGATATTTCTGTTTGGAGTTATCTTTCCGTAGCCTTTGTAGATCCTTCTACTAATTGCAAGCCAGCAGTTCTGGTTTTGGTCCGCCTCGGAATATTTCCGGTACCCACCATACCTGTCGGCGTTCCCCTATCCGCCACATGGGGAGGAACCTGGTGGGAGATCAGTAACTCCAACATGGGACTGTTCATCAGCTATTCATTAATTTTAAGAAAGCTTATGATTCTATCAAAAGGAATATATATATATATATATATATATATATATATATATATATATATATATATATATATAAAGCATCCTCCTGGTACAATTTGGAATTCCGAAGAAACTGGTTCGACTAGTGAGGATGCGTCTCATCATCAGATAATATGATGTCAGATAGTTTCAAGATTAGCAACGGATTGAAACAAGGTAATGCCTTGTCACCACTACTGTGTAACTTTGCTTTAGAATATGTGATTTTAAAAATAAAAGAGTACAAAAAAGGACTAACGTTGAATGGCTTGAATCAGCTGTTCGTGTACGCGGATGATGTAGATTTAATAGGGGAATATATAGAGGCACTACAAAGTAACACTGATGTCTTAGAAGCTTGCGATGAGATAGGTCTACAGGTAAACACAGAGAAAACAAAATACATGATAAGCCGAAACACAGGGCATAACAATTAAGAATGAGAACATAGAGAAAGCAAATAAATTTAAATATTTAGGAGCATATGTAACAAACAAAAACGAGGTAACGGAAGGAAAAGTCATTTAGTATCAGGCAACGCATGTTTCTATTCAGTCCAGAAACTCCGAACTTCGTGAATAATATGAAGAAAGTTGAAATTGAAAATATACAGAACGGTTATTCTGCTAGTAATACTTTTACGGTTGCCGAAGTTGGAGTACGACCCTAGCAGATGGACATAAATTACGAGTTTTTGAAAATAAGGTCTTGAGAAAGATATACTGGCCGAAATGGGACAAGATGACTGGGGAATGGAGGAGACTGTTTAATGAAGAACTTCACATAATACGACTCACCCGATATTGTAGGAATAATTAAATCGCGACGACTAAAATGGGCAGGTCATTTAGCTCGGATAAAATAAAAACGAAGACTATATTTTATCTTGGTTCGAAAGCCGGATAGAAAGAGACCGTTGGGAAGACCGATACGACTTTGGGGGGGGGCAATATTAGAAGGGAACTTGGAGAAGTAGGTGTTTGTGATGAAAAATGGCTTGATCTTGCCCAGGATAGAATCTAATAGCGAACATTTGTTACTACGGCGATGAACCCCCGCGAGTTCCGTAAGCCTTAGAGTAAGTAAGTAATATTTGAGGAGTAAGGGTTCTTACTATAATATCTGTGAGAATTAGATCAATGTAAGCTCTTGAAACTTCGGATTTCTCACTTGATCTCACCTCTCTGATCACCAGAGAACATTTTTGTATTTTACGCCATCAGGATAGCTTTCTTCAACCTAAATGTGGTAAGAAATGAGCTTTTATGCTATGTTCTGGCCTTAATATTACCTAGAGCTAAATTGTATTGTAAAAATTTGCATTTATAGAAGCAGCGTAATTGTGTTCACGAAAGCTAGTAACGTGTTTAAATTATCGCTGGCATTGGAAATCAGACCAGAATAACATGTCACATATCGAGCACAAGTCATCTTTTTTCCCTATTCTTGTGCTTAATATCTTGTATAGAATCTTACTCATCAGAACCTGACACAGAATGATTAACCATTCATTACCCGAGAGTAATATACTCAAGTCGCTTTGAAAAATGAGCTTTGTACTCATTGCAGAGTGTTATTCATAGATTGATTGACTTACCTTCAAAAAGGGATCTTAAAACTTACAACACAAGACCGAAAAATTACATTGTTCTGAATATTGGACCATCATTTGTATTACAGAGTTTTTACATAAGTTAAAGAAAGCATTATTCAACAACTTAAATTTAATGCCATGCGTAGTTTTTGTGATTCGTTATTAACGTCCTAAATGAGATTGTGAACAAGGGCGGGACGAATAGTTTTTGTTAGAGTGGGCTTCGAACCATTCCGTTCAATGGAACACCACCAGTTTGGAAGTCGAGACCATGCAATATATTATCCTAATTCTAATTTTATTCTATATTGTCATATTATTTGTATGTCTTGATTATATATATATATATATATATATATATATTGTTTGCAAAATAGTTTAATCAAGAGGCCCGCAGAACGGAGTAGCTATTCCTATTAGAAAACTTAGTATTAATAGCATAACATTATCCTAGAGAGAAAATTAGATTAGTAACACACAAATACATTTTACTAATAATACTGTGATACTTACACACATACACTTAACTTTTGGCTCCAACCCTTTCTCTTATACCACTTGAAAATACTTCCTTAGTAACGGTTGGAAGAATTAATAAAATTTCGGCTTCAGCCGTTCTCACTCAGAGATGACTTCTTAAGTGTTAAAAGGAATAGAATGAGTCGGATAAAAGTATGTTTTATAATACAAACTTCAATCTTTTATAAGCAAATGGGATTTAATTCCATAACTCACTTTTCTTTTTGCAAAGTGTATTGAGTCACAAAACGTACATAAATTTTACAGAAGTTAGAGGTAACACTACATATGCTTTCCTGGTTTAAGTTCTGAACAAACACCATATTACAACAAATAAACCAGTTGCTTACGTTATTTCTCTTGATCCGAACTAGCTTTCTCAATAAACTTTAAGGAAGTAAGTAGGTATATTTCAGTTATTAAAATCTGAATCTAGAATGAGTAGAGTAATAAAGAAAACTACAAGGGCTGTATCTGGCCAGTAAGAGATACTTGAAGAGTTGAACTTAAGTGAAGGAAATCAGAAGAAGAGTAAACTCAACAAGATAAATAGGCAGGCTAATCTTGTTACAAAATTAGATTATTAACAAAATACTCTACCCCGTCACTTAAGAGAGGGATATTTTAAGCATTGGGTATCTTTGAACTACCTTTTTTGGTTCAATATTAAGTTTAATATAATAGCTTAACTTTACTCATTTCAGTATTACACCAATGCAATATTGTCCTCCTAAGGGCACAATACCAGATTACAAGATATCTCTTTTATACTCCTTGCACTACTAGAATCTAGTCTACAATAAGTTTAGAATATTCACTTTTGCTCCAATATAATATGCTCTGGGGCATTCTCAAGGATGCTGGAACAGTATTACCTACAGAGTTTCGCCGCAGAATGGGACAGAGTTATTACCTATTGTAGCTCTTTCTTGGAGCATAGTAAGTTTTTTTTTTTTTTTAACACACAACTTGCGAGTCAATATCTAGTTGTACTATTCAGATATTATGACAGGTTATAATTTGTAGTGAAATTACTATCACATTAAAATACACTGATTAGGGTTGAAAAATCAGTATAAGTCTACCCTAATTAAGAATAATTAACAAATTCTCTTTTTTCTAGGCGCAGGTCAGATTAACATTGTCACTCTTTCACGTGTTCATAGTTACATGTACTTCTGGAGGTTATTTTACGAATGGTAATCATTTCACACTCTGTTGTAACAAAAGTTTAATGTAGTAGTAGACCATAAATGAGTATTTAGGTGGTCTGGCAGGTAACAGTCTAAGGAAGAGATGGTAGTTTAACTAAGTTGGAAGAAAATCTGAGTAAGCTTTCCATACACTAGTTACTGGACGGAATATCACTAATATATTACTGCAGCACTTATCTGAGCTCTTACAACGTTTAACAGGAGGTAGCTGACATATAATGATGGGACCAACTTCACAGTAACTTCCAAATTTGAATTTAATACAAAACACCCGGCTATTGTAACGTACACTTCCTCCTTTACATTTGGTTGCAGCTCTAAAGAGCTACCTTCCTTTTACTTTTATTGTATTTCCTAGGCTATATGATGCAGGAATACTTAACACAGGCTAAGCTCTTATAACACTAAATTTGTGAGCCTAGCAACTCACGTAAGGATTTTGCGTATCAAATACAAAGTTACATTTGTTGGGTGCATTAATTTTAAGAGAAAGCACTTTCAATGTCCCTTTAATAAGCCACTCATCCAATACTAAACAATAAAAGCACTAATCTGCTGATACTTGCTGTACAAGGCCTGGCTACCTTTCACGGAATGATAGCCCTTTTGACAATTTCCCTTAACTTACTTAGCCTTGTTTGCTGCCGCAACTAAATGATTATGCATTACTTGGTAAAGCGTGGTAGTATCTTCAAACACATACAGCCAACTATAATGATTTCACTGGTTAAGTATGTAAAACATATTCACCTATTTGTTATCTCAGAATTATGTTCTAAATTAAATTTCTTCCCTTCAGACTGGTGATCTTAAAGTTGCCTAGAGCTTCCTTTTCCTGGGACTTCACCAATAAAATTAATAAAAGTTGTTACCTTAGTTATCCAAACAAGCTGGTTCCATGGGCCGGACTGGTGAGAGTAGTGGGGAAAAAGATTGACATAGTGATTTCTGACTTTGCCTTAAATGAAATTTTACTCATCCTCTTGTGAGCGTAAAGTGGTTAATTAACAAAACTACTTTCAGTTCCGTGATTTGTAGTTTAGCTACGCAGCACTGAGTTGATAGCCCTCCATCTTCTTTCGTTCATCCTTTTGTTCTGATTTTTCTAGAGCGCCTCACCAGGTGGCGTTAGTATATATTTTGGCGGCATAGTGCCAAACGGTTATTACATCACAAATTCAAATTTAACACAACTAAACGTAATTTCATTAATTAATTTTAGTAGGCCTCTAGTTATTATACCTTTCTTGAGGCTCTATAACTGTAATAATAATTATATATATAAAAAAAATATTTAAGGTTACCAGGGTAGCCAACTACCCAGCCCCTTTTACACAGACTCAAAACTCCCTTTAGCCTTTCTGGAACCTTACAGCAAACACAAAGCGAATGTGCTAACCATTTGGACAACGCGGGGCACAGTAATGTCTACTAGAAAATCTTCAATGGTTATGGATTGCGGATTGGGGTGCACGGTCGAGTCTTGCTGCCCATCATCCTGACTAGGGTCTTTCAAAGTTTTACGTGGCCAATATGTGGATGTTACCTCGATCAAGGTCTTACTTTCCCATCTTTGTCCCCGTAGAAGTGCTTACTGAAGGACGCCATCTCTCAACTGACTTCGGCCACAGATGTCACTCCAGTCCATAGAAAGTAAAGAAATACAATGAAGTAGAAAATCCTCTCGTAGGGAAAGAGAAATCATTTCCTTTGAACGTTGAAAGAATACTGTACTTAACTCACCTGAATGGGACGGAAAGATAAATCAACACTTTTTTTAAACAAAAATTTTCTCTATACTTTATATTTTATTTAAACGACATCAATTAATATTACCCACAATAATTCATAATTTACATCGCTCTTGCATAAGTAGCATCTCCTTGGTATAAAAGGAAAAACTTTCGTAATTTCTTATTTACCTTCGAAGAAAATCTTAAAAACAACACTTATCTCTAATTTAAGGATTTATAACGAACCAAGATACCGAAATTAATTATATATATATATATATATATATATATATATATATATAAAATCATCCATGAGCAAAATCTTAGAGGACACTACATAGTTGACTTTATATTAACGAAAATCTAAGTGTGGCCATGGACTATTATTGGTCCGCAAGAAGTCTCAGGTAAAGTTAAAGTATATTGATACATCAATAATTTATCTGTATAAAGGTCTGAAGTAATTATGAAACTTGCACGGTGTTAAATAATGTCTTGTCTATGTCTTGGGTTTTACTTTTTTTTTTTTTTTTTTTTTTTGCCGCGTCGCAGTGTAGTATATATATATATATTCAGTTAAAACTTCATTAAACGATGGTTGTTATTTTATTCAAATTATTTAACATAGAATTTGTATTTCGTTATGTATTAGGTGAAGTTATGTTACAGGTGAAGGGTATGAAACATTAGTGAGTTTTATATATCTAGATTGTCCATTTAGTGGTTCGCGAACCGAAAAGGTTTAGAAACATTGACCTAATTAAATGGTAAATTAACAAGCGTATTTAGTACTTGCTTGATATTTAAATGCTGAATCTGTTAGAAGCCAAAAAGATAAATAGGACAATCGTACGTCAATACTAACCTAGCCTGCCTTAAAAACGAATCTTTAGTCTGAAATATTATAAATCCGCTTGAATTAAATAGAAGTGGCTCGTTCTTTACCAGAAGAGCTCAGATTTTAGACATGTTCCAGAACATTTCAAGTAAAGAACGATACTGATTGATTGTTTGTATTTACTTTTTAACTGCATGCTGCGTACAACATGTCTCATTATTGGATAATTTTAAATTCAAAGACATTACTGACCAAGTGGCAATGTATGGTCGTAAGCAATAAAGCAAGCTTTAAACTCGTGTAAGCAATATAACTTGAAAAACTTATGTTTTCAGGATCACTTCCTTTACTGCGTAAGGGGTGAATTTTCCTCAACTATTGATGTATTATAGTTCATCATTGATTATTAGAAATTAGAATGTGGGTTTTGTTTTTCTTATATGTGTTTTCTGAATATATGTTTCATGCATTTTCTTTCAGTACTGCTAGAGTCAGAGCATAATAAGTAATCAAGTATGGCGTCATGGAGATCGCAAGGCAAAAGAGTGTTAGATGCAGATATCCTGCGAGAGATTTGGGAATCTTTGCTAACTGTAGATGAATTGCAGATTCCACAAGAGGAGGATATTCATATGATGGAATTCCTCATATTAACACAAACAATATGTGCTAGGTTTAAAAGTGAGTATTACTGATGAGTGTATAAGTAAATAAGCTTTGTAGGGGTAGTGGAGTAAGTGAGGACATTTTAGCAATTTCAACTTTGAATGTCTGTGGAAGGAGCAGTTTGAGGAGCACCAAAGTGAAACTGTACGCACAGGCAATGATAGTTATTGAATTTTGTGGCATATGATTCATTTGTACATATTATTAAAGATTTCTTCCAAATGATTGTTGTTAAAGAGTCACATTGTTGTTCCCACTTAAGCTGGAGTGTGGATGTCTGCTTTTTTATAAATCAAGTTTCATATTTTTTAATAAGTTTGTCCAGAGATTCAGATAACTGAAAACTGTGCACCTGTAAAATGACAGAAAACGGGAAATATTAGAATAATAATATAATACACAGCCATATTCAATCCACTACTGGATGAGGCCTCTCCCGGAGGGAGGAGGTGGTCTACTGCTCCCACGCTGACCAGACGTGTTGGGAGAGGAGAGCCGAAGCCCTCAACTGTGATCGCTACCTCTTTATTCAGGTAGCTCCCCAATTGGCCTCACGACGCTGGGTGGACGCCGCACAGGCAACACCATCTGGAGTGCTGAGACGGTCACCCATTCAAACACTGACCAGACAGAGCTGCTTGACTTCGGTGATCTTACGGGAACCGGTAGACCAGCTCGGCTAGAGCGTTGCCCATAATAATAATAATAATATAAAAACCCGAATCCCAAACACTCCGTGTCAGAAACGAAGCCAATATCATATCCTAAGCAGTACAGAAAAGGGAGAGGTTTCAGCATATGGAAGTTCTGATATATAAAGTGGCCAAGTTCTTTCCTAAGTAGTTCTCATATCGATTTAGCGAAGTTTTATGGAGCAAATGATTTTTTTATTTATACTGCTTACTGAGGGATTGTTTTAAGAACTTGGCCAACTGGTCTGGAATTCAGTCGAACAGTACAGTGTTTCATTAGGTGCCAGTAGAATTGCCATTCGAATTAATAACCATCGTCACTTCTGTACTATCAACAAACCGGATGCCCCAGTTTCCTTGCACACCGAGTCCCACAATACCAATTTTGATCTATCTTTCCTGGTTGCCATAATCCACATTTTACCCCCTACGACCAGCACCTCAACACGCCGTCTGTGGGAGAATGCCTTTATTCATGGTTTGAGCGCGAAAATAAAACCTGGCTTTAACCTTCAGTAACTCTAGCTCCCCTTTTCCTCTGCATTTTCAACTCATTTCCATCCACGAACCCTCCCTGTACTTACACGTTATACAGTTATTATTTCAAGTTTCGGAAATCGACGCGCTACAGCAGTCAGTTGTTCTCTAGTTTTGATGCTTTGTCCGCTACGTCCACTGTCTCTTCAAACTTGTACTTTGTGAACGCGTGAACTTCGCTCTCTTCCTCTCTACTTGAAAACGTGTAATACACGAAATATAGTGACCTTTTATATGTGAATATGTGTGATCTAATACGAAACTATAAGCTGTAAGTATTATCCTTTTTTTCCCCTTCATTTGTCTCAAATTTACCTTATATATATAGTACATATAGGAGGAGGCCGGATAGGCAATATAATGGGTGAAATTTTAATAGAAAGGAAAGGATTTGTACTTCAGGGCAGAGACGAAGCGAAAGTGTGGGTGGAGATAAGTAAGATAAAAGTTCCTGCAGGTTTAGACCGGGTTTCAGTTTAGCTTTCAAACCCTGAATGAAAGCTCCTTCCCAAAGATGACGTGGAATGTGTTTTTGGTGAGGGATAGGGTATGGATTATAGCTATACGGAAATTGTAATCGAAATCAGTTTTGTACCATTGCGCGTATGTAGACACTGGCGAATCGGGTCTGTTGGGGACGGAAAAGTGGCAGTGATTATTGACACAGAGATTCAAAGGACCACTTGTTTCCCCCACGTGTGCAGGTTAGGATATATATGACGTTTGAGGTTTTACAGGCTTCTTTGGGATGTAGAGTGAAGTTGCCATTGGCTATCTTGATAGAGATAGATGGAGATGTAATAAGAATGGGACAGGTTTTACATCTAACGCTGTTACATTTGTGGACGGGAACTGAAGGCAAATGGGACGAAGGGGTTAATGTGGACCAAGATGTTTCTAAGATTGGGAGGATGGTGAAAAACTAATCTCGGCTTGTTGGGAAAGACAGATCTGGTATCGGGGTCAGATTGGAGTATGTGGAAGTGAGAGTGCAGAATTTGTTTGATGTTGGTAAGTTTATAGCGAAATTGTGTGGTTAAGGACGGAGGATTCAGGTTGGTGTTGGAAGTAGGAGTAGGTGGTGTGTGTGTGTGTGTGTGTGTGGATGCATGTTGAATTTGTTTGGTTACGAGGTTAAGTGGGTAGCCTCGGTTGACTGGAGCCTCGTGGAGACGTTGGTTGTAGGTTTCGGTTGCGGAGCTGGTGGAATTTAGGCGTTGTCCTCTGAGAGCAAGGGAGAAGGGTATAGCTTTTTTTGTGTGTGTGGTAAGGATGGGAACTTGAATAATATAAGTATTGCATGTGGTTGGTTGGTTTTATATGAATGGAAGTGGTAAGGATGGTGTTTACCAAGGTGGTCAGATCAGCTTGTGCTGAAAATGAAACGTTGTTAACGTATTTCTCTCTTATGAAAAATATTTATTTACTACCCCGTCCTTTATTTTTAAAACAGAAAAGCTTCATCGCAATATTGTAACGATAGTTCATTTTCGATTTGTTTGCTTTTGCAGCTGCGCTAAATGCGGATGCTGTCATTGTTGTCGGTGTAGAGCGGTTTCTTATTGCAAGAATCAGGACACCTACAGTAGTTGTTATTTCGAAAAGAAAATAATAATAATGTATTTTTCTCATCTTCCATCGCTTAGTGTATTATTACAACTTTAATTTTTTTATACTGTCAATTCAAAGTGGAAATATACTCAACAAGAATTTCCCTATATTTAAGGTACTTTAAAAAAAATCCCATTTCCCCTATCTGCAAATTTGAGGAATTTTTCCCTGCGTCGAGGAAAATTTACCTCCGTCTGGCAAAACTGGATGTAGATTGTGTAATCATATGCATTTTCAAACTTGCTGAAAACAAAACTCAGTTCCGCGCCAAAGCATGTCAGTCCGGCATCCATTGTTGCTTCGCAATGGTAGGTCATATGTTAAAATGTTGCAAGTCATTTTAAAGCTCTTTACTTACAGGCAGAAATTCCAGATTCTTTTAAAGGACAAATTGTAGTTGATACGTAGGACAAACTTTTTGTAAGTGAAAAATGCCGGATTGACATAGGCAAAAAAGACTTATTGTAAAAATGGTTAAAAAATGAAGTTCCTTAATTTTTAATTTTTTTTACTGCTTGTGCTAGGAATGTTAAAAACAGTTTCTGAAAATTACGCCATGGCTTTTTTAGCTAATGCTTAATAATTGACTCCTCTGTAAAATCACGAAAATTAGCTAGTCAAAATGCATGGTTTCCATGGTCAAAATTCCATATGCGGTAGGTGCTACACCTAATGATTTGACAACAGTTGTCCATGGGGGCCGGCACGTAACGGCAAGAGGGGCATATGCCGCCTCTCCCTGGCTTTTGGTTTTTAATGTTGTACCAGAAGATTTCCAACAACACGTATAAAACTAATAACTATTTGTGTTCGTATATTTAGCTCTGTTCTGCACATCAATATCAAGATATATCCACAGGGCAAAGGCTCAGCCACTTTCTTGGTTACCAGACTGTATGTTTCATTTAATTTAAAAACATTTCCAATGTATTATTCCTTTACGCAACACAGGGGTAAAGCTGATCCATATAACGATGCCTATAAGCAGGTGAGTTGGACGTATTTTCTTTCTCCTCTCATGGTGGATTGTTAGCATGATAAAAGGATAGTTTGGAGCAACTTCCGATGAAGTATTTTGAAGTATGTAATAGGAAATTACGTTTCATTATATCCATCTGTTTAGTTGTCGGTCTATACATTAATTTCTTTGTTTCTTTATATACAGATACTAGGCAAAAAGTGCAAACAATTGTGTATTTCAAACTATTCCTTTATTAATCAGGTGTTAGGCCACCACTTGCACTTAGTACTGTTTCTAACTTTTTGGGAATGAATGCGTGTAAATCCTGAACAATTTCCAGTGGAACATTGTATCGTTCTTCCAGCAGAACATCTGCCAATTGCTGCAAGGATACAGACAATGTGCGCGCACTCGTGGATCCAAAACTGCCCACAGTGGTCGATAATATTCAGTCTGGGAGATTGAGTTGACCGGGGAAGGTAGTGTACTTCTTCGCCGTGCTCCTCAAACAACGCTTGCAGTGGCCCAGCCTAGTAGATGGGTGTATTATCGTCCTGGAAATAGTTTTCTTGTTTGGAAACAAATTTTTGGACCATAGGATGCACATAGGCACAGAAAAATGTCCAGGAATTTGCATGCGGTAACACGATCAGTCAGGGTGATAATGGGGCCCACTGAAACCTACGCAATCCCACCCCAAACCATAATTGAGCCACAGTCAAGCTTGACAGTTCGAACGAGCCACTTTAGGCTTCTTTTGATAGTTCACCACATATAAATACATAGTTGTAAACGGTGATTCGTCTGAAAATATCACCCTTTTCCAGTCCCCAGCTGTCCAAGTCTTGGGCTCATTACACCAGTTTTTGCCGAGCTTCAAATTTGTATCCGCGGTTATTTAGCAGTTGCCACTTTACAATGGACATTGTGTAGTTCTCGGCAGACAGTTTACGTAGAAGCAGGATCAGCACGATGGGAATTCAATTATGTTGCTGTTGTCCCTTCTGCCGCGGTAGTTCGGGGTGAATCAACACATTCACTTTAGCTTTCGGCTGTCTCTGTCACTCATCTTCGGTCTTCGCCTACTATTCTTAGTCCATGTTATCTTAACCAAATTTTCTATATGAAGTCATGACCTCGGAGACTTTTTTTAATGACACTCTGAGTAGCCGAACATTTTCCCTAAAATATGCTCCTGCTAACTTGATATCTACAATTTGACCACGTTCGTAGTTTGACAAGTTCGTACCCTGTTTCGCCGCCTGTGCGTACCATTCGTTACTGTAACAGCGCTTTCTCCATTTGCATACTATCTCCCGGGACTAGACCTGTGATTTGACAAACCAACAAAAGACTCAACCCTTGTAAAGTCAGTGTCGCAAAGCTGGAAACACAACTCAGTTTCCTACAGCTGTTCGTATTTTCTTGTCCCATACCTGTATATATTTGCGAAAATAAATTGGTTTCTTAAAACAATGGCTTCTTTAATTATGCCCACTGACCGAATAAGAGTGATTGTTCATATAAATACGCGTTATGTAACTATTTTGCGAATTTATGTACAGGATCTTGGTCTTTTCTGAAATTTCCCCCTCCTAACTAAATTTCTGGCGGCGCCCATGCAGTTGACGTTGGATTCCGAAAAAGGTGAAGTGTATTGAAATACTTAACACAAGTTTTCTTTTCTTTCTTTCTTTTTCATATAATTAAACTTTATTCACACCATATTTACATTTTCAAATACACGTATATACACAAGGAAAAAAAACACACACACAGTAATTAGTCGTTCACGCTTACGATACCTTCTGGTTGAAGGCGAAAAATACTTCCACAAAGGAATAATTATATTTCTTTACTCAAGAGGACTTAATATTTAAAGGCACATATTTTTAAAATTAATTTATTATGGCCTTCAGACATTCTTTGGCTCAGACGAGGATAAGGGAGGAGAGTAAATGTGGGGAGGAAGTCAATCAGGGCATAATTTGAAAGTACCATCACGGCATGAGAAACAATCTTGGAAAAAGGTCAGTCAGATGGCCTAAACCCAGGATCAATCCGAGGATCTCTCAATGCGAAGAAAACACTACCAGCTGAGCTATGATTGCTAAATTATTATTTGAAGAAGAAAGAAAAAGACGAGAACTACTTGGTTACTAATTTATCATTAATATAGTTTCCTCCATCTTCATTTTTCTAAAGTTGTATATTGGAAGACAATTTATATAAAGTACGAACCGGTCATCCATGGTCTCCTGTTTAAATTTGTGGACTTTCTTTGTAGTGTTTCCGTCAGTTCCACCATGTGAATACCTGCAGTAAGCTCCGGGCCGCTACCTTCCCTATCCCTTTTACTCACAAGTCTACCTTGGAACTTCTCTGTCTTGTGACAGGCGTAGACCATAGAAACCGGTCTAATCTATAAGGTACAGTTTAATGGAAAGCATGATATCGCGACGTGATTAGAACGAGTGAGAAAGAACTCAGTGGTCGACAAATATTAGTTCTATTAATCCGTTATTGTTGACATTGCTGTATCACGAGTCAGAATATCTTACGAGTGGGTCTGCGACAAATAGTATGGAAGTCGTCAGAGAACAGGAAATTGCTTGAGATATATTAATTTTCTTGAAAAAGAATTATTAATCCACAAACGCATCAACCCATGTGTTATCTGGAATTTGAATATAACACGAATCTTGCTTTGCATTTGCTATCTTCAGTGGTGGTCATTGAAATTATTTCAAGACAGACTAAAGGTTGGTCTTATCTTTTTAGGATGGAAGATTGAAATGGACAGCTCGGAATTCAAGTTGAAAAGAAAGCTAGAGGAGATGGAAAGCTGTTGTGATAAGCTCAGAGACGAATTGGAGGTGTAAGTTTAATTTCACATGTTTACAATGTAGATAGATCATAGTTGAGAGTCTGTATTGAGTAAAAACTTCTTATTTAAAGTGTTGAAGACATTTAAACTTCATGTAAATAGAAGCTAAGCATGGGCTACGAGAAAAAAGTTTCGTGCAAAGAAACGAATAAATGGAGACTTTCTTAATTCATTCACACATACACAAAGATAGTTGTTTTGTGCTATTTTCAGAACTAGCTCTTAATCTAGCTTATTAAATAATGAGTAGAAGAATACAGAAGCTATTTGTTTTATGAATTATAATTCAAGAATTTCTTTTGAACCACAGTTCTGTAATTTTCTCGTATTTTTTTGCCCTTCCCTCCTTCCCACTTTAGGGTAACATGTTTTTGTTTTGTGTGTTTCTATCTTGTGCTAACAATAGGCTTATAGATGATATCGTTTAGTTCTAAAAGATTGTAGAGTCTATAAAGAAAAGAAATCAAATGGTAAATACAAAAACCTGTAGGACATCCGAAAATTAACTTGATCTAATCCTAAAGGAGTGCCTGAATTGATTCGTAAACTAAATTCTTCTTTCAATGGAAGTTAGCAGTAGTTTGTAAGTATTGAGTTAAAATGAGTTTTTCACCATTTTTTAAAAAATATATTAACTTTCCGCTGTCTAGTTTTGATATATGTATCGGGCGAAATATAGACTACACCCAGTGACGGGCCGAAGTCAAAAGTTACTAGACTGGCTCATACAAAATAAAGATATATATATCTTTATATATATATATATATATATATATATAAATAAATCACAGCCATATTCAATCCACTAGTGAATGAGGCCTCTCCCCGAAGGGAGGAGTTGGTCTACTACTCCCACGCTGACCAGACGGGTTGGGAGAGGAGAGCTGAAGCTCTCACTGTGATCGCCACTGTATTTTATTCACAGCAGCTCCCCAATTGTCCTCACGATGCTGGGTCAACACCGAAATTTTGAGCCCCCACCGGGAATCGAACCCGGGACCGCTCGCACTGAAGTCGAGCGCGCTACCGACTAGGCTACGCAGGAGCTCATATATATATAGATATATCACTAACACAATAATGGAAAGCCGGAAGGACAATTTAAGGTAAATTTATGATACAAAGGAAGGAATTTACTTACAGCTTATGTGTTCCATAGGAGAACATACACACACGTACTCAATAATAATATACACAGGGTTTTTCGCGATATTTCAAATTCCTTCATCTTGGCGGTAGAAGAAATGACGGACACGTGCAGATAGAACAACAGTGACACCATGTAGCGAACGACGCATCAAGCTTGGAGAACACTTGACAACTGTATGGGGTGTAAGTTCAGGAGGGGATCGTGGAAGGAAATAAGTTGAAAATGCAGAGCAAACGGAATGTTTATATTTATTGAAGGTTAAGGTCAGGATTCATTTTTGCTCTCAAGCCATGAATAAATGGTCCCTACCACAGACGACGTGTTGAGATGCTGGTCGAAGTGGACAATGTGTGTATTATGGCAAGAAGAAAAGATAAATCAAAATTGGTGTTGTGTGACGGCGTGTAAGGAGACTGGAGCATCCGGTTTCTTAGTAGTGCAAAAGTGGCAATGGTTATTAACATGAATGTTGAGAGGTTCACCTGTTTCCCCCACATAAAAGGCATCACAAAATGTGCAGGTTAGGATTTATATAACATTAGAGATGTGGTATTGTACCCTTGGGATTTAGGGTGTATTGGCCATTAGCAGTATTGATACTGACTGTGGGAGAAGTGATGAAAATGGAGCAGGTCTTACATCTGGGGGTCATGGATTCATGGGCGCCAGTTTGGGGTGGCGAGGAAGGATTTCTACGGACAAGGATGTTTCTAAGATGAGGTGGATGTTGATAAACTAATCTCGATTTGGTGGGGAATACTTATCTTGTGTCTGGGTCAGATTGGAGAATGTGGAAATGAAAGTGTAGGTTTGTTTGACCTTGGTTAGTTTAGGATGGAATTGGGTGATAAGAGCCGGTGGGTTTGGGGGTTTGAGTGGGTTGAATGTGTGAGGATGCACGGCGAATCTGTTTAGTTACAAGGGTAGGTAGGTAGCCACGGTTGACTAGAGCTTCCTGGAAACGTTGGTTGTCCATGGCATTTCTGAAATGTCCATAAAGTACCTAACCCTAGACAGTCCACGTACCCCGACCTATTACCGAAGATCCACAAACCAGGTAATCCAGACAGACCCATTGTAGCCAGCTATAATTCTACCAAACTCATTTCTGCTCTTGTTGACTCTTTCCTTCAACCACATGTTCAAGCGCTGCCTACCTACATACGCGACACCTACCACCTCTTAGAAATCATCCGTAAATTACCGCCTCTTCCTTCTGACATACTGCTTTGTACCATAGGTGTTACTTCCTTATATACCAACATTCTTCATGCTCATGGCTTAGCAGCTTTGGAATTCTTTCTTAACCAGAGACCCAAACCTCATACCCCTACCACAGCTTTCCTTCTTAACCTCGCCAACCTAGTTCTCACATGTAACAACTTCACCTTTGACCACAAACACTAACTTAAGATCCGAGACACAGCCATGTATACGAGAATAGCACCTTCTTGTGATAATCTGTTTATGGGCAAGCTTGAACATAATTTCCTACAAACTTAGCCCTTGACCCTACTACTTTGAATAAGGTTTTGGATGAGATCCTGATGTTATGGAATCGTGGTGAAACTAGTGTGAACACATTCCTAGAACAACTGAACCAATTCCGTGGTGTCCAGTTCACTTAGTTAATCTCTAACAAAAGAGTCACATTCCTTGACGTGGACATCACTTTAGAAAACAACACCCTCAATACTTCCGTTCATATAGACATACCAACCACGTGCAGTATTTACACTACTCAACTTCCCAACCTTACCACACCAAAACAAGCGATTCCTTTCTCCCTTGCACTCAGAGGACAACGCTTGAATTCCACCACCTCGTCTACTGAAACTTACAACCAACGCCTCCAGGAGGCTCTAGTCAACCGAGGCTAACCACCTAACCTTGTAACCAAACAGATTCGCCGTGCATCCTCACACATTCAACCCACTCAAACCCCCAAACCCACCGGCTCTTATCACCCAGTTCCATCCTAAAGTAACCAAGGTCAAACAAACCTAAACTCTCATTTCCACATTCTCCAATCTGACCCAGACACAAGATCAGTATTCCCCACCAAACCTAGATTAGATTTTCAACATCCATCTAATCTTAGAAACATCTTAGTCCGTACAAATCCTTCCTCGCCACCACTCCAAACCGGTGCCCATGCATGCATGAGACTCAGATGTAAGACCTGCTCCATTTTCATCACTTCTCCCACAGTCAGTCTCAATACTGCTAATGGCCGATACACCCTAAATCCCAAGGGTACATGCCACACCTCTAATGTTATATAAATCCTAACCTGCAAATTTTGTGATGCCTTTTATATGGGGGAAACAGGTGGACCTCTCAACATTTGTGTTAATAACCATTGACACTTTTGTACTATTAACAAACAGGATGCCCCAATCTCCTTACACACCGAGTCTCACAACACCAATTTTGACCTATCCTGGTTGCCATAATCCACATTTTCCCTCCTACGACCAGATGTAGAGACATGCATGAGGCGTCGTTTGAAAGGCCTTGGCTAGACAAGCTCAGAGCCCCTGGAATCGTCCTGATTGGTGCAGTGTTTGCGTTGCCAGCCCATTTTCCAGAAAGTCAATCAGATTTTCCATTCAGTTAGGCCTAGCTGCGCCAAACAGCATAAACATTATTCGACACAATACTAAAACGCTGAGAGGGCCTACGTTGCCAAAAATACTATCAAGGGACCTTTGCGATTGTTAGTAGAAGCGCAGCTCTAACTTGTTTCGTCTATGATTACTACACGGACGAGCCGGAACATGAAAATTCCAGACATTTATGAACTGGAACACGTTTCGGTCCATTTCGAGGCCGGGTTATGTGTAATGTGTATTAAAGTATTTTAGTTTTGAAGAAAAGAATGTTGCTCTAAAAGCATTTTGTTACAGATTGAGGTCATCGTCGTGCAAACAGTGTGAAGATTTGAGGAGAGACGTTACCATTTACAAAAGAAGGTTTAGCACCATGGAAAAGAGGATGAAGTCAGTAGGTAAATACAGTTAACTGGCATATACCTAGTTTAGTCTGTATTTCATTACATGTTTTATTGAATGATGATTCCGAAGAAGAATTTTCTTTGTCGTAACATTTGCTATTTGCACAAGGAAGAAATATCTTCTAGAACATATTCCTCCTATATTTCGAGTCCCACTCTTTCTGTGTTCTTCAGTGTGCTGTGAAAGTACTGAGAGTATAGCCGTACATCGTGTTAAAATGTGAAAGAAAAATCAAATTAATTATCAAGGACTGATATTATTTGTCACCACGTTTCTACAGTAACGTGGTTCTCGGCCACAATTTTCTGATATGAAAATATTTTTAAAGCAGTGGTCTTCAAATGGTCCTCCACGATTTAATACGAATTTGATTTTATTTATGACTTTTTCGTATCTGACTCACACAGAGTTTCCTACAATGTCAAGAGTAATGTATACATGGTGCTGTTAGTTTGATAAATATTAATAATATACATAATAACAGGTTATTTTACAAAATAACCAATGTTGCTGGTTAATGTGATAAAATACACGGTGTACATGCAAGTAATTACTGTAACGGTTATTTTACATAATAACCAAACATGATTGGTTAAAATAATAAATTATAACATTCAGAAAGTAATTTTTATGAACGAATGTAAAATACTGTTATGCTAAATTAGGTTGGGTTAGGCTTGTTGTTAAAGTGATAAACGATAACATTTATAAAGCAATATGTATGAGGAATTGTGAAATAATGTTAGGTTAAGGTGGGGTAGGATAGGATAGGTTAGTGTTGTGAATTTTTCTGTTGACACAATTCTGTGTAGATAATCTGCTTGTTGGATCAGGACAAACTGTCATGACATTTCGAATTGCAGAGCATTCCACATCTTTTGCAGCTACATTTTTGTCGAAAAGTATCTTCTCATCCCGAACTCTTGACCGCCTGTGATATATGACTTTCTGGCAAACTCGCGAAGGGACACAATGGCATCGGGAACTTGTTTTTGTGAAATGATAGTCTGTTGGCAAATGAAAAACTGGTTCACGAAAACCTCTATAAGCCAATCGTTCTTATTTGGTGCTAATCTCATACATCTCGCCATCAGCATCTACGTGCAGAATGTCCCCTAGAATGTTTCTGGAGTCACTCCTTTCCCCGTCAGCATCTGGAACTCGCAATTTCAATCTGTCCCTTGCCCCTTGGAAACTTTAAGATATTTCTCACGTTTGAATTTCTAAAATAGGTAGTTTTTTTCCATGTCAGCAGAATTGAGCGTAAGCTCAAATAATAAGATTGAGCTTAAGCGCGCTCAGTTTTCAAAACGAGAGTTTGAGCGTGAGCTTAGTGAGTTTACTCAACCCTGACTTATGCCTAGACACTCGAAACCATTGTAGCATACATTATTTAACGTTATTGTAAAATGTCATTGTATTGGTTCTTGAAATATTGATTGGCAACCCATCCACGGTTGCACATTGCCACACAAATCCGAAATTCGCAGCCGGGATAGGGTAGGGGAAGGAGTCTGATCTAATTTCAAGGTACCATTCCGGAATTTGCATGGTATGACTAAGAAAAAACCTCAGTCAGGATGATCGGCCAGGACCTCATGAATGCGAAGCCAACGCTCTACCAACTGAGCTATGGCCGCTGTCGTACTGCCCTATATTACTCGACTAAGTATCTGGCCCGTCAAGGTCTTTTTATTGTGATATTACCATCAATCCGGACCCCAGGGAAAATAACTGAAATATAGTCATAGTTTGTATTCTTTTGTCGATAATTTTCTCTGACTGATCATATGACTACGTCAAAAATTCTGCTGTAGTTAGATTGTGATTAATACTAAAGATGCATTGGATATTATGATGTCGATAATTCTGACTGTTCTTTTTTTCTGTGTGTTTTATAGCCAGAATGTTGACGTCAGGATTTGGCTCGCGTGATACTCATCAAACATGTGACCTAGTTTCTCAGATGCTATTAGGAAATGTGGAGGAGGAGGAGGATGTGTCGGACGAATCTCCAGAAGAAGAGATGGTTGAAAGAAAGAAGATAAAGAGAGATGTTGGAGAGTGTGTTGCTGTAAATGAACTTCCTGTTTTAGAACATAAAGAAGCTAAAGTTTCGGTAACGTTAGAAACCGAACGAAATTTAACAAATAGTGATAGTAGTAAGTTAAAAAGTTCTCCGTGTTATCCTGAAACCTATGCCCCAGAAAGTATGGAAGTTGAAAGTGTATTCCATAGAGACAATAAAAGAGTTGGGGAGAAGGAGAAAGGATTTGAAGTGATCCCAGAAACATTAGAGCCTTCGTGTGCATTGTACTATGATGCAGAACAGCATCTTGCAAATCAAAACTCAAACAGGGGTGATGTTGATATGAAAGTATCTGAGGGATCTCCGGAAAGGAATAATAGTAGTCCTTTGTCAAAGGATAAATGTAGTCCAGTGTTTGGATCCTCGAAGAAGAGATTTGGACGTCTTCGTTTCGATGAGCAAAACGGAAATGTGAAACCAGCCGATCATGTTAGTTCAAATCAAGGTGGTACACAAGTATCACCTGTGCAGAGTCCATCTTTACTCGAGAAAAATAGTACACAAACAAATAAAGAAAACCTTGTATTAAGTGCAACAGAAACAAATGAAGTATTAGCCACAAGCTGTACAAGTTCTAATGTCAATGTGGATCCCCCTCCAAAAAAACTGATAGTACCCAGTGTAAAGAAACTCTCGTTATCACTGAGAGGGAAAGAAGAATACGTGTATTGTAATAAGAGTAAGAAGACGAAAAAAATGATACAAACAAAAATTTCTGCGAAGGAATATTTTAGAATTAAAGATTTGTCAGAATTAGAAGATTTCAATGGTGGTGTAAGAAGGACTTCTGATTCTCTTGATGTTAGAGGTGTGCGTTCACAAAATGAAGGAAACAAGTCTGCCGATAACCATGTATTAAGTGAACCTGGTTATTCATTGGTGCCAGGAGTTGATGTTATAGATTCAAGCCCTGATGCTTCGAGAGGTACGTTCCGTAATTTTCAAAGACTAAGAAGCCGGCGTGTAGAAAAACTAACAGAATCAAAACGATATGGAACCAGAAGTAGTCCACGCAAGCATAAAAGCACATCCAAGAAGGATATAGATGAAACATTACTTCCTGGTTTTGATCATGCAGAAAATACGTATTTTGATGTAGAAAAGAATAAGGTGGTTAATGATAAGGGGAAAGATAAATCGGAAGACAGTAGGAGTAGCAATGACGATTTGGATGAAGATCCTGAAGATTCAACTAGGAGCTTGGTGCCCAAGGCGGCTTATGAAGCACCAGGAAGCAGTTTCGATAGGTAAGAGAGAATTAGTTGTCAAAATTTATGACTACTATTTTCTTAATTAGCACTCCACCGTAATACAGCGTCTTTTGTAATGGCGTCGGATATATCTTCTGCGTTCTGTACACATGATTGAGAATTGCCATAGACCTGAAAAGGTGAAATCCCCTTCTGTATTACACCTGAACTTTCTTAAAATGAATTAACAATTGGTGAATCATTCCATTGTATTCGTATTTCTTCTCTAATACTTGTCTCAAGGCGAAAATCTGGTCCAACGTAGATCTAGTTCTTCTAAATCTACGTTGGTAATTTCCTATTTTTTTATCTACATAAGCACTTAGGCGTGTTAGCAGGGTATTACTAAAACCTTTAAACATGGTGGGGATAGCGAGATTCCACAGTAACTATTACTGAGGTTTTCCATCCCTTTAGAAGTTCCTCCTTTCTCGATTTAGCACTTAGCACTTTGTAGTTCTTTGACTAATGCCGTTCCGCCCAATTTGGTAGGGATGTTTTCAATTCCTGGTGCTTTGAAATTTGGTCCTGATGCCACACGTTTACTCATTTTCCTAGAGAAGACAGCTTTAAATTTATTGTCAGAATCCCCTGTAAAAACGTCCTGCTAAGATCTAACTTTGCTGAGCGTTTTCTAAACGTTGTTTTATGTTCTTCATTTACTCTCGCCTCTACCCTTATGATATTTTCATGCTTTTTACTGCTGCAAGGTCTAACACAACATCTTGAGTCTCAGATTTTCGATGTGTCGAAAACGTTCAACCAGTTAATGGTAAATGTCTCCTAGTTAATTGTTCTGAATTGATAGATAAAGGGTGAGGAGGCTGTCAATAATGAGATATAGAGCTTGTTCAAATATAAATACTTTAATTCTAGTCATTCTTACACCACGAACGCTATCTATGACAAATTTCTTTCTTTGTGTCTAGAAGTTGTGTTCACAAAGAGAAAAACTTAACCAAGAAATCTATTGCATAATTCTTACAGGCATTAATAATGGTTATAGCAGAACGTTACTACAGAATTGGAACTAGTCTGTTAGGAAATCCATCACGAAATCAAGAACACAAGTACGAAATTATATTCTACGTCAAAGTACACATTTATTCAAAACAATCATGCAAAAACTTAAAACGGACATTCACTCATGCCAAGTCATTATTCCCTCGAAAAACTTGGGTAAGTCGTTGATCACGTAGATTCTTCGCAAGCTTTTGAATTCACCTGTGACGTGATCAATTTATTTTGTGGTATGACTAAAAGGAGTAGTAGCAAATCAGGTTTAACGAACACGTTAGAGATGCCAAAGCTGCCTATCCTGTTTCAGATTTGTCTAAAAATTTCATGAATTAAATGCAGTATAATTTCATCCATTGCTTTGATTCACACATTAACAGGACTGTCAAAGAATCTTGCTTTATCTTAACTAAAAATCCTGCCCCGAACACAAATAGGAACAATTTGAATAAAATAGGGTTTTCATTTTTAGTTACTTTATCAAACAAAAATAGACAAACATCACAAAAACATATAGCACTTAGGAAATAATACGTATTCACTTTAATTTATACAAAATTTCTGTTATTAACATAATCCTAAGTAACTTTAATAAAATACTGTTTTATTGCTAGATACTTCATTGAAAATAATTTTAGAAGAGAGAACCCATTCAACAGTACAGCATCCTATGAAATGTTAACAATAGCCTTTTCACATTCTTTGCACCTCTGTTTTCAAAAATTATTTACTGCATTTGTAAAATAAAATGTTATTTTCTTTACATAGGTTTTATCTCTTCTTTCTTTCTTGCTTTAACACAGAAATTTTTGACAATAGACATAGTTTTATCCGAAACGTCAGATTTGTTAATAATGCTATATGGATTTACAACACAAAAAATTGGAGGTTAGACACATCTCATTGATCGCCTCTTCACGCGTCATGCCCATCCATTACTTAGGAATAGTTTGTCTACTAGGCCCTGTCTTAACATTATTAATTTTACGCAATTCTGTGTGTTTTTGTAAGTAAATACTGATTTTTAAAACACAACTCCATCATTTTGTCGCGTTCACCAGGTGCTTTTATTCATACTAAATTTCTAGGGGATATATATATATTTATATATATAGGATGGTAAACAAGGTAGAAAAAAAAATATATACTTACATAGTGAAATCTTGAGATATTGCCATATTGAGGAAACGCCATATTGCCAATCCCTTAACACCATTCCCGCACTTGTCCGCTCTGTCCATTTTCCTTCCTACCTGTTGAAAACGCAATGGCGAAACGTACTAATTTTCTATAGTGTTTGTGAAGTTTGTGTGCTCCTATCTCAAGATTTCACTATGTAAGTATCATTTTTCTTTTTTCTACCTTGTTTACCATCTTATATATATTACATCAAACTACCTGTGTAAAGAACCTCCATTATTTTTAAAATTACTATATTCTTACAAAATGGTATGATGACTTTTGCACCTCCCTTTACAAACATTTGGCTACAATTTGACGTATTAAGAAATCTACCAAGAACAACTTCCAGCACTAATTGCAAGCTACATAACTACCTATCCTTTACAAGAAATGGAACAGAAAAAATTAAGGTTCGTACGGAATTTACAACAATTTGTGTTAACATGAATTCTGGAAGTTCAGGCTGCTGATTCTCAGTTTCAAAAGCACCAATCGGATGCCTGTTGGAAATTGGAACCATGTAGTGTACATATTAATTTCCAGAGTGTCTACCTGGAAACTTAATAATTTGAATTGATTGGTTTATTATTTGAGTCAAGAATGTCAAATAAACGTGATTAAGGTTAGTGTAAAGCAACGATCTCCAACAAAAGATGGCACCACTACCTCCGTATATGTCTAATGTATTCTTATCGTTTCACGAAATTTCCTTGCTGCTTCTATAAATTCAAACCTACAGAGCTCAAACTTTCAGGGAAGAAAGTTCATAACCAATTCAAGAGCATGATCGATGCCGATTTTTATATTCTTTCTCCATCATTATTAAAATTGCTTCATCATTGTTGTAAATATCGAAACCTGTAACAATGAAGCTCTTTCAACAATGAACAAAAAAGAAAATTAAAAATCGACATCGATCATGCTCTTGAATTGGTTATGAACTTTCTTCCCTGAAAGTTTGAACTCTCTAGGCTTGAATTTGTAGGAGTAGCAATGAAATTTCGTGTAACAGTGAAAATGCATTAGACATGTACGGAGGTAGTGCTGCCATCTTTTGTTGGAGATCGTTGCTTTAGATTATCCTTAAATTGTGCTTCAGGTCAAGAATCTTTTTCTGTCTAACAACATACCAAGTTGAAGAATTGCTTCAATGTAGACAGAAAAAGTAAAGGGACGAATAAAGTTAATTTCTTTTCTGGTTCAGCTGAGGTAAGAGGAATACAGCAAATGCACAGTATTGTGTCGTGTCGTCGTCTGGTAGCCTAAACAACAGTCGGAAGGCCATGGCACGACTCCCGTCCAGAGTGGGGACTAGTTTGTTAGAACATTTTTAAAGGATATCAAGAAAAGAAAATTGAAATTATTATTTATTCAGTGAAAGGCTAGAGCAACAATGAAAGTGAGGTGTGTTTTTTTTATGCTCCAGCTTTGCGTTTACTTTAAGAATTTCATTAAAAAGTTGACTCCTGCAACTTCGGTATTTGCTCTTATTACAGATTACCAGAAAAGGTGTCGACAAGTCCAAATTATAAATATAAACGCGATACAGTAAGGAAAAGAAGTGAACGTATGAAACTAGATGGTTGGGACTGCCACAATTGTAAGGAAGTAAGTATTGATGTAAGGCATTTTTCTAGTTCGTAAATATACTACTTCCATTATTAGCTATTTGAGTATTTAATCATGTAAAGAAAAGGAAATCTCAGTATTCAAAATCTATTACAGCAGGAGAAAGGAAATGCATTGTTCGTATGTTGAGAAATGGCGGCATATCATGCTTATTACAATTAAAAGTAGATACAGTATTATGCACCAGCTACAACCTCTTGTACAAAAACGAATTATTATTATTATTATTATATATATATATATAAAAAAACGAAGAATTATTTTGCAGAATATAAACACAATAGTTCTGATGTCAATCGTCTAGATTGAAACTTAGAAGTGGCACCTCTTATGCTGCTTGATGAGGTTCAGAATCTTCAGTTCTGCATTTCTACCATTTCCATCAGAAAAGTGAATAATATATTTCCATTCTATTACCGGTGATTTAGAACAGTGGCTTGCATTTTTTCTCTCTGAACACTTAGCTAAAATAGTTTTAAAAAAGTATTTCGCGCACCGCATGTACATATCTTGGTACGCGCAACCATGTTTCTGAGGATCACTGATTCATGGTAATTTTATTCTAATCATGCGCCTACATTCTTTCATATGTTTCCTTTTTCTATCATTCATTTATCTTCTTTGTTACACTTCGCTTACGCATGTTTTGATTTTACCTGTGTTTTCTTTTCCTTGTCTTTTTTTCTCTTTCGTTTTTTTGTTGTTCTGTTCATATACCTGCAATTAGCAACTTCTTTTTGTTGTTTTCGAATGATTTTGTACAAAATAACACGTTCTTGCCGTTTTTGGCGTCGCATGGAAAAACGTGATCACTGATACGAAAATAAGTGTCGTATGTGCTGCAAAAGCTATCGGGATGGAAGTGGGAACATTGTCTGTGGAAAGGTGTCGAAGCGGCTCGTTCGTAGTTGTATGTTTTATGACATTAAGGTGGGCTTATCCGCAGCCGAATCAAGTGACCGAGTACGTCAAACTTTTGGGGATAATGCTGTGAATGAACGCACCACCAGGCTTTGGTTCCGGATATTCACATCGGGAGATTTGTCCCTGTGTGATGAACCCCTCAGTGGGCGCCCACAGGCCCTGGACGACGAGGCCGTGAAGGCGGCCATAGAGCAGGACAGCAGCCAATTATATGGTGAGTTTGCCGAACGCTTTCAGGTTTCTTATGAGACAGTCAGACTTCAACTGCACCATAGGGAAGCCGTACAAGTTGAGGAAGTGGATACCTCTCAAAGTGTCGGAAGCCAACAAGGACCAACTAGTCGTTTGTCGTTGCTTTCTCGGTACTGCAACACACCTATATTCGATCGAGTACTCACCTGTGACGAGAAGTGGGTTCTGTATGACTTCCAAGCGTACCATACATTGGTTGTCACCGCGGGACCCTGTACCTCACACCACAAGACAACCTCTACACCCATACAAAATCATGTTGTGTATCTGGTGGATAGTCACCAAGTGGCGCAGTATGAGCTGCTACCATCGGGTCAAACCATTACTGCGGACCTGTACTCGCAGCTGTTGGAACGTGTGCAACAGGCGCTGTAGCAGAAGGAGTCAGCATTGGCAAATCGCAAGGGTGTACTGTTTCTTACCTACAGTGCCAGGCCACGGGTGACCAGGGATAGCATACAGCGACTTGGCTGGTAGACACTGTGCCATCTATACGTACTCCCCGGTAATCTGTGCCAACAAATTATCACCTCTTCCATTCCCTGGACAACCACCTTCGTAGGAAATCCTTCGCCAATGAGGCAAACTTGCTGCAGGCACTCACGGCCTTCTTTGCACCCAAGACCCTCCAGTTTTACCGCCAGGGCATTGCACAGCTGCAGGAACGTTGGCAAAAGGTGCTGAATGGTGATGGGGATTGCTAAGTGACATTTTCTGTACACCTTTTAGTTTCTGACTATCAAAAATGGCAAGAACTTTTTTGGTTAGTTTATAATGCATAGATTGTTATAGTATCGAGAAACTCTCGATTTGTCCGCTTTGACCGCGGCGAACGTCAGGGACTCATTGATATAATAAACGTGTTCTTATTAAAAGGATAAAATACAAGACCGATTACTTTAGCTAAGTTTAAAATTTAACTATGTTGGGTCCAAAAGTACACAAAACAGGTTATTTGACTAATGGTATTTTATGATATTTATTGGACTATACGGTATTTTTCTTAATGTGGTTTTAAAAAAACCTTTCTGTTACGCCGGATGCATTTGGTAAGGTGAGAGTTGTTTATTTTGAGCGTAAGTATGTTTAGAAGGATTTTATTTTATGCAATAAAGGATTTTCTTAATGTCTTGCGGGATCGAAAGTTTGCTGTAAATGAATGTAGTCCCCTACGTAGTGAGTAAAGCTTGTACGTTTTGGAAGCTGCAAAAGCCTTTATGCAGGAGGAAGTGAATAATATAGTTAACAGGAGCAAAAGGTCCTCATTTATTCATTTGATAAGATCCTTTCCTATATTATTATTTTGTGTATAGATCTAAACCTGGGGAAAAATTGTGATAATAATTGTTACAGTAGTAATTTATTTACATGTTATTGCTAATTAATATTATTGCAACTATTTTATTTTTTTATTTTTGCAGTATTATAAATTAATAGGCAAAGATTTGTCAGAAAAAGACCTAAAGAAGAAAATGAATCAATGTTCACGTCACCGGGAGAAATATAAGATGCCGGCCACCCCAGCAGGTATATTCTTCATTTTGTTTAAATTTTCCTGTACACTGTAGGATGTGTTTAACCGTTAAAAGTATATTTCTATTCATAAATTTACAGTATATACAGGATTCTCACCAGTCAGGGAATTCATCTTACAATAAAAAGTTCTGGAAAAGTAGGGTAATATTAAGTATGAGTATTTTCTTCTTTGAACGTATGTTTTTAAACCTTCATTGTGCTGCAGCAGCCATTTCTTAACGTAATGTAATAAGACATGCTCGAAAGAGCTGTCGACTCCTGCAAAGGAGCCAGAGTTACTGTATTTGTTTATAAAAATGGAAGATTTAACAAAAGTAAAATTTGTAATAACTCCGCGTCGACTTTACAATTAATATCAGTTATTTATTATTAACAATAATTCTGTGGGAAGGATAATATACAAATCATAAATACGACCAAGAAGGAATCGAACGAGTCAGGAATCAATATAAAATGATAAGTTGTAATTTTTAATAGGAAAAGGCCTGCGTTAATAAAAGCAAGCTACACTATGTATCACTCGATCCATCGAACTTCCTTAGATGCACTCAAGTCCGAATGAGTAAAAGTTATGCTACTTTAAACCTACTCTATGTCTAGAACTAGTTCAAGTTCTATTTTAACGTGCTTTTTACTCCTATGTGACGTACTTTGAATATAATGTACATTTTATCTTTTGGGACTTGTGTGAACCTTAGGAAGCTCAGTTGGATTGAGGGGACTATAGTGCAGCTTGCTTTTTAACAATGTGTCTGGGTAGAGCTATTCATCTCCCCACCCCAATTTTGAAAAGGTGATATATTGTGTTTACAGGATGGAGTTGTAATATTGTATCTTGCGGAATAATTTATGCACAAGGTTGTCACTATTCTTAAAAGTATTTGTGTGTGTATGTGTTTGTTTGTTCATTCATTCATTCGTTCGTTCCCTCCCTCTCTCCCTCTCAAGGAGGCTTGAAGATCCTGGAATTTCGTGGATGGTTCTTGAGTCTTTGAATTTCATTTATTAAGAACATGAGGAATAAAATTCAAATTAAGGGAGTTTTGTTGGTGTATACGGGAAACTTAATCATTGTCTGTGGTATCATTGATTTCATTGCAAAATGACATTACGTGCTGTATCTGAATTACTAATACATTAACAAATAAAACTTATGAAGGGAACAGTGCGATGAGTAAATGCAATTGCCTGGCGTATTATATATATAAAAAAGTCTATTTATTCCTAATTATAAACATGGAATTTATTTATTCCTAATTATAAACATGGAATTGGAAAAAGGAATAATAAACTTTTTCAAGATATAAGCATTCAAATGTAGAAAAATGTTTTTTTTTTTTTTTTTTTTTTTTTTTTTTTTTTTTTTTTAAGTTCACCAGATATTTGTGTAAAACAACTAAAACACGTATTTTTAAGTAGATATTACGCAAAACTGCCAAACAAATACGTAGTAGGTGGCGAGAAATAACCACCTGTGATGCTGGGGTCGGACAGCGAGAGTTTTTTCTCTACTGCAGTCCCTCAAAATGTTATGTGTTTGCCTTGATATGTTCCGCATAATGGGAACAATTTTACTATTTGCAACACTTTTAGGCTTCAGCAGCCAGTTGTGCAACAGCTCCGGAGATAGGGAAGGGGGAAAATTTATAACTTAGGGGGTACTAGGGCTAGAAAGGTGGTTGAGGTGTCGTTTGAAAGGTTCCACCGACCGAAAGTTTTTCCAACGGAACATTGGTCATCTGAGGAAATCTCTTCAATACACGTAAAGAATGATACTTTCTATGCAATTTGATAGTGCTACAGAACGAAGTATTTCACCCGGAAAAATCTGAAGAACAGTAATAATGCACAGATATGTCCATCTCTCATATTTGGGATCAGTATCTTACTTGAAAACATCACTTTCAGATTGCATTAACAAACATAATCATATTGGTTTTGTGTTCGATGAACGTTTAAGGTTTGAAAGGCAAAACAACTTATTTATTTACGGTTCTGGGATCCCAAAATGTATGGCAACTGCAAGGTATTTTATGTTTGCCTTTATGAGATATTCAGCGTCAGATGCGATACATTGTTGAATCTTGAAACTTGCTTCATTTTAAAGGTACTGAAATTGTCGGTGAATGGTCCAGCTGTAAAATTTGCTAATATGGAATTTACTACAAAAATTAAAGTAAAATAGATTTCGTTGTGGGTTTAGTACATTTTACGTCTTGTAATAAAAAGTGCTTGAAATGCCGTCTCTTGGGAAATCGAAGGGGGGAGGATTTAAACTTAGTTTTTATTAGTATGTGCAGACCACAGTGATGTGTATATCTATAATCAGGGACTGTAAATTATGATTACTTTAAGCTGAAATCTACATTATACCGTCAATTTTTCGGTCTTTGTACAGGTTTTCGATTACATATACGATACTGTGAAGTACTTCCACCTGCATTTAACAATAAAAATAAATAAATAATTTAAATAAACAGCTGATATTTTCACTGTTAGACATTTTTTAACGCATTTTTTATTAATTGCTTTTAAAATTTCTTTATAATCTAAAAATGCATTTAGAAATGTGTTATTGTACAGTAAGAAATTGATCTGCAGGAGCTTTAAGATTACAACTACATGAGACTTCTTTTTATTGGAAAGTCCTGTTCTAATTTTGTCTGAAATAACTGGAATATATGATGGAAATTCTATATCAAGTATGGCATAAAGTAGTACGTCATATAACTATACACGTACATTTTGAAAGTGTTTATGAATAGACTTGATCTTGTTCTTGATCTCTATTTGTGTGGAATAGAATCGTCTTTATTTGAGCAGACGTGTCGATCTCATCGGATGCTCTTACAACCATAGTTATTAAATGTGTTTCTGTACGTAAATACAATATAATAGTATGCGACTATTAAGATTAATGCATGCATGAGTATTATGATCGGTCATAGATGTTAATGGTTCAATTCTCGTTTTACAGTGATTCCTACCTAATATAGTTTTTGTGTAGTGTAAATCGTATGTTTCTCTTTAGTTAAAGACTTTTCTTTAGTTCACAATGGTTCGTGGTGTCCTCAAATCTTGCAACATTAATTTAACTCATTGCCCAACGGCATAGAATGACGAAATTTTGCACAGTGACGTAAGTCGGATGACAATACAATATTCCGTTGTTACTTTCATATATTTATATATTTTAGAAGCATATTTTTTAATATGGACTTCTTTATCCTAAAATAGATACTAGCCTTCAACGATCTGTCGAGTGACTGGTTGCAGAACACTTTAGGATTTGAGTCACAAAATATTAGCTGGAAAAAAATTATCGGAACACCGAAATGACTCGAAAAAATAATTTTTAAAAAAGCTTTTTAACTTTTCTTAAACAATTTCTAATGAAAAGTTAAAAAAAATACTTTTTTTAATTATGCATGACTAAAAAGAAAAGCGTGGGGCGCCAGTTCAAGAATTTATAAAGTTGCTTTATATGAGAGCGTGTCCCATGCTTTTCTTTTTAGTCATACAAATACCAAATTATTTTTTACTTTTTAGTGGGAATTTGTTTAAGAAAAGTAGGTCTTTATAAAAAGTTTTTTTTTATTATTGCAGTAGTCTCTTGCTTATCCGACATAAACGGGCCGGCAGAACGTCGCATAAGCGAAAACTTTGGATAATAGGGAGGTGTTAAGAAAACCTCTATTAAATAGTTATAATTTTACACATTACGAACCTAATAATCATGTTTTATAATCAAACAGGAAAAATTGTAACAATTTCATCATCAGTTATTTCATACTCATCATCCTCCTTCATGTACTGAATGACAGATACATGAGTCAAAGTGTAGACGGGTGTGCCACGTGGGAGAGTCGGGAGCAACACAAAATAGATTACGCTTACAACTTACAGTTCTTGTTGCCGATTGATACTTTTTCTTTACGATGGTATGTCGGATAAGCTAAGGTCAGATAAACGTTACTCTATTGTATTATTTTTTTCTAATCACCTTATAAAGCTTGAATGTATTGAGTTAGTGTAACAGCTGTATTTAGCTCTAGTCTAGGTAAAACTTTTATATATATATAGCAAATACTGCAATTGTTTGCGAAATGAAAACTTTCTTTACGTTGTGAATTCAAATTGTTAGAAGGAAAATTACCATTTTGGGGTAATACTTGTATGTTTCCTATAAAACTAGTGTTTCTGGCTTTCTCCAGACAGTTTAAAATAGGTAAAAACAAAATATAATATGTTTGTAATGATATAGAAAGAGAGACTCCAAAGCTGGTAGCGTCAAATATGTTATCAATACTTCTCCCGTTGAAAGGGTAAAGTGCTCCAATTTAGGGCTTACTCTTCGCCCAGTCGTAATCCCTACACTGTGTACTAAGTTAACAGAAGCTTAAAGCTCCGAAAGAATTATACTCAAGGAAACGATGAACAACATGGAAGTTACTTTTCTCCTCTACTTTCTGCTGAAAGAAACGCTCACATTATTTCTGTCACAAATTGATATTATCGTTTGCCAATAAAAATACAGAATATTAAAATATTTTTGTCATTTTAATGTAGGGAAATTACAGATCATTCTGCTGCCTTCTATAGACATAGTTTTCAGTACGTATTATACTCATTTTAACATATACAAATGTACATAAAGATATTTTGTACCTTTTCTTCTTTATTTTGCTATAATTCTAATCATTTGAACTAATTTATCGTTCATTAGGCAAGACATCCATTGTCTCCTCTTACTGTGTTTTAACTTAAGGATCAGACTAAAAGCTTTATGACCGTTCATGATTTTTGTTTAAATCTTTGAGTAATAAGCAAGAACAAGCATGACATAATAAATAAATTTTATAAAAACGTAAACAACGTTAATATCAATTATTTTCAATATCTATTACTGATCATCATTATCATTAACGATCCATTTCATGTGTAAGTAATAATAACTCAAGTTCCTCAGACTGCAGATAACTTATAAATAATGTTAAATTAGAAGATAGATAGAGAAACGTCATTTCGTATTTTCGTTATTACTTATATAGACACTTAACTGTTAACACTGACGTATGGTAACATTGTTTTTAAGTTATACTAGATAGGATTCTATGCATATCGTTTTGAAGGTGTGCTTAGTTAGGTCGGTTGTTCAAACTTGTGTGCAAGTTATTCAGGAACTGAACTCAGAATACAAAAGTAACAGTGTATATGTATATATAATTTATTCTCTTTGAATTTGTAATATAATTTTAACTCGCACAGTTATCAAAACTTTTCTATGTTAACCTAGGTGTGTTATATTTTTTTCAGCTTTTTGGGACCCAGATTTGACGTACGGAAGTGAATAAATCAGAGGTACACTACATTTCCAGTAAAATTAAATATAGAAAAAATCAGGGCATTGAATCTTCTGATGTGTTGTTAAGAATTAATGAATTTGCAACAAGACAAAGTATTATTTTTCTACTGAAAGTTCTTTTTGTATTGTGTTGTGATAAAAAAAAAATATATTTTACTTTGATTTTCTTATATTATTAATGTCCCTTCCTCTTGACTTCCAGCTACCTAGCTGAACGAGATCACTTTGGAGATAGGAAAGAAGCAGTAGTGTGAATGAATTCACTAATTTCAAAAGGAAGTTGTGGCGGTTTCGACTATTCTGACTAAAAGTGTCTCCCTCTAGGCATAAAGTGAATTTATTCTCTTTCTACACTTTGAGTGAATCGAAGGAAATTCTTGCAGTGCAAATAGAGAATAATTTACAAAAGCCATAATTCTAGTGGTTATAAAGTTTATCAATAGTCACTATCTATCTTGGGAAATAGGGAGTACTCGAAGAAACTACTTCAGATCTAGGTTCAGAGACCTTGATTTATGGGACCGTTTGTAATCTTGTATGGTATTTCTGCACTATATGCACTCAGACTCTTATACTACTGCCTAAGCGAGAGCAGATAGAGAGAAACTGACATAAAATTTATGTTTATATGCCTTGATTTATAAAGATCTTCGTTAGTCTTGTATGGCTACAACTTTCTCTTATGATATTTATGCACTATATGAATTAAGTCTGTATGGCATACTCCCGCCTAAGCGAAAGCTGACAATCTGAACTTCAGACGGGTTTAGATACGTTAATTTTCCGTGTCGCTTTCAGTTTGGGGAGACGACAATCTTTCCAAATAGTATTTTTGTACTGTATGCGTGCACTTAGGGGAGACTTTTGTACCTTGAGCATAGTGTACCTTGGAACAGTCTTATGTTTCTGACTCCCTGTGCTATATAGCGGCTACTCCGTACAATATGTTGTGTGTCAGGCTTCCCAGGCAGTAGCCTCGTGATTTTGTTGTATTCAGGTGGCTGTGTGTTGAGTTAATTGGGGGGATCGATAGTTAAAAGTAACTGTTTTCAGATTTAATTATTGTTTTACAGCGTCGTTACCGTAGCTGCTTTCTTTCATATGTAACAGTAACTGTATGTGTACAAGAGAATTAGATGTTTTTCTATGACACAAATTTCCACTCTTCATGTAACATTTTCAGTATGCCGTCATGCTAGTGATTCCGTACAGCCTCTTGTACTATGAAACAGACGCACATCTTGTTCCTTGAAGAACAAAAAAGATAAGGAGCACAAGGCATCAAGAAAATAATCAGAATAAAAACCAACAAATACACACACATGTAGGCGTTTATTAGGTCTATTGATGGTTCTTTGAGTTCTTAAAACTACTTTTATCATGTCTTCAGGCATTTTGTAAGTTCTTTCATAATAATATGAAAATAGTTCTTTCATAAAGTATCATTCACTTTTACACTTCACATACAGAGAACTTAAAATATTTTCAAAAATACTTATTTGAGAGTTATTTTATTGATTTGCCCTATTGCACATGCATGTTTCAAGGTACCTGAGGCTGTGTTCCAAAGTACACGAGCCTTTGTACCATGGAACACGTTGCTGGAAATTTTTAAGATATAGAAAACACCGTAAAAGAAAGAGCAGAAGCCAAATACTGTAGCAGTTTAATTCAAGAACCGTCAAAGTTTAAGAGGATAGGCATGGAATTGGAAAATAAATTTCTCAAACTATAATTTGGAAAACGTAAAATGTGTTCCATGGTACAATAGTTTCTCTGTATGGCACGTTAGTGCAGATAGAGATACTGACCTTAGACTAGCGTTTAAATACCTCAATTTGCTTGGCTGCTATCAACTTGGTGACGACACAACCTTTCTAAATGGTATCTAAATATCAGAGGTCACTTTATCTGTTTTTGTTTAGGCGCTATCGTGCCATAGACAGAGTGAGTGCATTATGCAAAAGTAGCATGTAAAACGGCTGTAGTCTCGCCAAATTGAAAGCTGAAAGGTAAATCAAGGTATCTGAACCCAAGTTTGAAGTCTGTTTTTCTCTGCTTCCCTTTAGTCGATGGTCTGCGTTAGTGTCTGAGTGCATATAGTACAAAAAATATAAAGAAATGTATCCTTACAAGATACAAAATGTCCGAAGTATTTTCTGAGATAGTGACTTTTGATACACCCTTTATTATTAGTTCTTTTTTTAGATACATAATCAAAACATGTGACAATTTCGATGTTACGCACTGAGGTAGGTATGGCATGCACTGTCCCATATACAGGGTGGTAAGGTTACGGACCGACAAACTTCGGGAGGTGATAGTACAGTGAAAAATAAAGAAAATAAGCCGAGGTAACGGGGGGAGTAAATTCCGAGGCGTTACGGAGCTACAACCTGCCGAAAGCGTGGGAAAGAACTTCAGAGCGGATTATTGCGAAGACGAAAAATCGGAGAGTAGGCGGTTGAGAGTAAATTAGAGGAAATCACACCCGGGCTATCCAAAAATGCATATTGGAAAATGCTACAAGCAGGGGGCAAGGGATTCCCCAGAGGAAGTAGGAGATTCCCAGAAAGTCTTCCAAGTAAAGATGGGTCGAAAGGACCACAAATGGGATGAGTTGCCAACAGGTAACAATAATTCATTGCCAGCACATCGATATCTCAACGAGAATTAATGTTATGACCATTATTATAAAATAATGTGTGGTTGCATATCAGACAGGGGTGATAATTAGATAGTCAACGAGCGTTTGGCTTATTTATTAGCAATGAGAGTGACTAGGAGTATCCAATTGGTTGGTGGTGAGTACGCATCTCAACAGCTGCAGTGTAGTAAAAAAGACGTCCTCGTTGGTCGAGTGCTCAGTGCTATCAGGCGTCCGTGATGTCACAGCAGTCTTGTATTGAAGCCCGCCTGGAAAAGAATCAGGTGTATGATTGAAGCGTAACAGCATGCAAAGGATGGACGGAGGGTATTAGTTAATGAAGAGGCACATTCGGCTGGTTAGTAGAAAGAACGTAATGTAATATAGCAGCCAAAGAAGGATGACATTGAAGAGAGAAATCAAACACGCATGTGTACTAGAAATCATGTGTAAACCGATGCAAGGCAAAACGTAGCAAGTTTTCCATACGATGTCACAAGCTTAAATAGTTCAATCTGTCTATTCTGCACAAGAAAAAATGCCAGGAGGTACAATTTTCTTAAATCTAAACTTCGGTACAATTTCCCAATAGCAATTTTTTACAACTGTGTCAGGTACATTTACATGCAAGCTTCAGTGGACCGCGTTGAGTCAGCAGTAAAGCACTCACCTCTGGTGCTTGGTACCGGCTCATGTCATGTGGGTTTTGTGGTGGATAAACACCGTGCGCGTGGGTGTTCTCGGGGTTCTTCCGTTTCCTCCCACTTTCTTCATCCCATCATTCATACGGCCAGAGCTAAAGTTACTTAAAGGCATTAAAAATGAAATTCCAATATCATTGTCCCCCTGTTTTATTTTTATAGGATATAATAACCTCATATATTTGTCAAATCTACACCATTCTGGGAATTATTGTACGAAACAATACATGATGGGACCTTGATGATATCTTCTTTACGTTCCCGGTTCCTTCGAATTGGAATTTATTTATGGCCTTTAGGCAGCTTAGGCTCAGGTCGCCTGTTCCTTCGAGAAAGAGATTGCGTGGAGCCTACAGGTTTGAAATTCGTTCCAATTGAAACCTTACCCTTCCACCCAACTAAACTTATCTGTTGAAATGGGATCAGATCTTGATTCCATAAGGGTCAGTTCTACAATCGACCGCTAAACTTCTAGTCAGCGCTAAGTTGAAGCCAAGTCTGATTTTGGCCAATGCGAGTTCGCAAATTGAGAGTTGGCCTCAACTTAGCGCTGACTAGAAGTTTAGCGGTCGATTGTAGAACTGATCGTAAGTCCTTATTCTTGTTTGCTCATTTAATTTCTCGACATCAAAGTTATTCATAAACCAACCCATCAGTAATATCGAGAGAACTGTTTTTGAAGCGTGTTCAATAATTTCAAGATGGTCACAACTTAACACGGACAAGATTTTTTTATTATTTTTTTTTTTTTTTTTACACAAAGCATGACATCCTCACATCGAAAACTTCGTGGCGCAACAACAGACCAATACTACAAGAAATATAAATACTACGACCAACTAATTTACTGACAAGGGAAGGGTTGGGGTAAGACGTCGTATATGTATTTGTACCCCGATGCTGATAATGCCTGTAAAGCAGTTCGGCCGGGTAAGGCTTCGTTTGTCCGCTACAGGCCGTTAAAGTTTGGAGCAAGTGGGAAACAGCCGCTGCAATGACTCCCGTAGTTTCCGTTTTTACAGGATTTTATTTTGATAAGACTTCGTATATGTATTCGTACCGTGATGTTGATAATGCCTGGAAAGTAATTTGACCGTGTAAGGCCGCGTTTGTCCGCTACAGGGCATTAAAGTTTGGAGCAAGTGGAAGACAGCCCGGGCAGCCGCTACAACGGCTCCCGCAGTTTCGGTTTGAACAGTTATTTACTACTCAAAATATCTCCATGAACATACCTGACAGTGCTGACAAAGACTGCAAATCCACAATACCGTGTAACAAATAGTTTGGTAGATATAGGCCAGTATTTGTCTTCACAAATGTAAGTGAGGTTTTTTTTACAAAGTGAGTAAAACAAGGGATAGTCACAATAGACACAAGGACAAAAGTTACATCAGGGCAACCTTCAAAGGCACACTCTAAAAATGATACGAATCTCACAAAAATCTGAATTTCGGAGGTTCGGACCCCTAGGACCCCCTTCCCCCCGCTCTAATACGTACCTATCCGTAACTGTCAGCAAATTCAAGCGTGGAAAATAAAGTGGCATGTGACACCGTGTCCACGGAGTGTGATTTTGAAGATTTCTCTGTATGCCTATTTTCATTCTCCCTTCTGTTTTACTCACTTTGGGGAAAAGCCTAACTTGCATTTGTGAAGACAAATACTGGCCTATATCTGCCAAATTATTTGTTACACGGTATTGTGGCTTTTGCAGTCTTTGTCAGGTATGTCCATGTATACATGTTGGGTAACAAATGCACGTTCGAACCGAAACTGCCTTCCACTTGCTCCAAACTTTAACGCCCTATAGAGGACAAACGCGGCCTTATACGGTCGAATTACTGTGCAGGCATTATCAGCATCGGGGTACGGATACAAATACGAAGTCTTATCAAAAAATTCCTGTTCATGCAGAAACTACGGGAGTCATTGCAGCGACTGTTTCTCTCTTGCTCCAAACTTTAACGGCCTGTAGCGGACAAACGAAGCCTTACCCGGTCGAACTGCTTTACAGGCACTATTAGCATCGGGGTACAAATACATATATGAAGTCTTATATAAAAATCCTGTTCGAACCCAAACCCCCTTGTGAGCCAAGGTGTCCATTTATTTATTTTGGGTTACCCCATTACTAATTTTAACACATCTGTGCTTGCCTGTACATACAATATTTTTGATAATTCTTTGTCTTCGTGAATCTTATAGTCGAACAGGAATTTGTTGTAAATATGGCCTACGTACATTTTACGTACCCATGGTAAACATTCGACTCCAATTCTTCCAACATTGCCGCAGCCAAGGTACGTAGAAGAGAATAAGCGAGGAGGTATGTTCATTAGGCGCTTCCGAAGTTCGGAACCATGTTCTAACGGTTTTTCCAACAGTGACGCCACGGGTGGATAGCACATAGGCAACTTTTCATTAGGCGGAGGAAAAATAATTTATTATTGCCGTTTGAATGGGAATTTTTTTGATACAACAACTACTATCATAATCTGCAGTATATAAGCTATAAAATAAAAAAAAAAATATCTCGCTTTAATAGCTGCAGCCTGTTATTTGATTTGAATCGTCAATTTTTCATCAGTTTATAATAAAAATAATTTTATAAAAATCTTTTGGATGGGAATTTTTTGATACAACAAAAGTTTAGGTAATCTGCATTATATAAGGTATAAAATGAAAAAAAAACTATTTCGCTTTAATAGCTGCAGTGGTTTCAGAGCTACAGCTTATTATTTAAGCTGAAACGCCAATTATTCATCCGTTTATGTTAAAAATGATTTTATAAAATTGTTTTGGATGGGAATTTTTTGATACAACAATGACCACTTTCCCCACCCTTCCAGCAATTTATATTCCTTGTTTACGAGAATCACATCGACTTTCACTTTGGTCAGGGTCATGGATATGGACCATAGCCTATATTCAAGGGTATATTATGAGGGTACGGGGAAAATCAGTTTGCATTCTGACGATATATTCTTAGCTGTAGTGCTGAAGCCTCATAACAGTGGAGTGATAAACGGGACTTGTATATAATATAATTTAGTTTGCGTAGATTTTTTAAATTATCTTACTATTGCTGTAAATTGTTTGTTTATAGTGGACACGGCGGCAATCAGGCAATAGTGTATATATAGTGCTCCTTTTTTTTAAAAAAAAAAGAAAGAAAGAAAACTTCCATTCGTTTTCAAACATGCCGAGTAACTGAGTTGTTGCCATTTGAAAAAATGTAGGACAAAAAGGAGAATGACCTTATTTCTACAGATTTCCAAAAACAAAAAGTTGTAGAAACTTTGAATCGAGAAATGCAAACTTGAAGACTATAAATATGTTGAAAACGCGCGGGTATGTTCGGACCATTCTCGTGCATTATTATACCTTATTTCCTCCATATGCTTCAAAAGAATGATTGAAAACTCAACAGCAGTAATAATATTATTTTATTGATACAGTAAAACCTCTGTTAACCGAATTAGCGTTTAACCGAAACGGCAAAAAGAAAAAAAAAATTTTGAAATGCTAACAGAAAAAAATAGAAGATTAAAAAAAACTGTAATCTTAGTTGTATAAGAAGTTGTCTAACTGTAGAAGCATTTAAAGCTTTATTAAAAGTCTGTTATTTACGTAATCTAAAAGTGTATTTTTCATCATTGCCTTCAATTTTTTCACTTTAAATTTTGAAAAAAAGTACACATTTTTTTAACCGAAATTTTGGTTACCCGAAATGACCTCCGCTGCCTTTATTTCGGATAACAGAGGTTCTACTGTAACACTGATCAATCCTGAAAAACACTGTTTTATCAAATAGCACATAGGCCTATAGTAGTAAAATAAATTAATAAATTGATAGCAAAATTAATTTTCCTCGTAGCTCCTAAAGCACTGGAGGTGATGAAACCAAACGAGTCTCATATTATAGCCAATGTAGTGCAGAATACAAAAGTTTTTGTTATATCAAAAAATTCCAATCCAAACAGCGATAATAAATTACGGATAAAAAATTCACTTTCTCTAACTCAAATAACAGGCCGTTGCTATGAAAGTACTGTAGCTATTGAAACCAAATCTGTCTCATATTATAGTTAATATAGCGTAGAGTATAACAGTATTTTGTTTTGTCAAAAATTCCTATCCAAAAGGCCACAATAAATTATTTCCCACCACCTCTTAAAAAGTTTCCTATGCGCTATCCGCCTGTGACGTAAAGGAGGTGTGGTTTCTGAAGGGACACGAGCGCATCCCGAAGTTCAGATAAACACCCTCTGGCCGCAGTCATTCAGACTACCTTCTTCGTCTACCAACAGTGGCAGCTGAGTAATTAAAAAATAGTAGGTGTTACAGTTAGTCTCAAGTGTTTCGATTAAGAAATAATACACCTCTTTCGACGTATTTAAATTTACATATTTATTAATCTTCACATAAATCATTTTTTTTTTTTTTAAATTACACACAATTACATCCCAACGATGATCTGAAGATGAAGCGAAAAAGGCTCCGAAAGGCCTAGCCAATTAATACTAAAGCAACTACTTAAAGGACGACAATATAAACCTTACTTTGTATATTTGTGGTTTCAAAGATAAGAAATATCCATATACACTCTCTGGTTTCGTCGGAGTGGAATTGTGTGTAGCGGATAGCCATTGTAAGTTGCCAACATCCACAGTTCATGGGACCGCGGTGGCTCAACGGTTAGAGCGCTCAGCTCTGGCGCTTGGGGTCATCGGTTTAAACCCCGCTCGTGCTATGTGGATAAACTGTACGTGGGTTTTCTCGGGATTCTCCCACTTTCTTCATTCCACCAATCATCCCATCATAATCCATCCGGCCTGAGCCAAAGTTGCCTAACGGCCTTAAAAATTAAATTCAATAAACAGTTCATACCATTTAGAAGTACATATAAAAATATGATTTTAAAATATCGATCTTTACTGTCAATGTGGTTATTATCGTTGACCAATAAAAACTTCTTAATGTCTTTAAATTTGTTCTTGCACATAGCTTGTGTAACAAACAACAAGAAAATTACGACCAGCTGAAGTTCCCCAATACGTCGTTTGACGGGCCGCTAACAATATAATCGCTGTAAATATGTAATATCTTGTCACCGAGAATTTTTTTTTTTTTTTTTTTTTTTTCTGGCCGGCGTATCTATTAGTTTCGGAAACTGTGTCTTCGACGAAGAGCTGAATGATCTGACTTGAGGTCTGGTTCTCTAGTTTCTTGTTTAAGTGCTCTTCTACGTTATGACTTGTTTCTTGTGTTGAAGTTGAATACGGAAAGTTGATTCACATACAGAACCGTGCACCAACTGCGCACGTGCTGTGTTCCTATTGGGCTGTGTTGTTCACACACGTTCATGCCGATTTTTGCGAAAGAAAACTCCTCACAAAGGCGAATTCCAAGCAGTTTTTCTTGTCTTAAAGATGACCCAGAAAAAATGTTACTTCCCTTATAGTGTAAAGATGACAATCGCTTTATTTTATTCTTGAACTCGGAAATAATTGTTGCCAGTGAATCATTATTATTTTCTGCTTCGTGTTAGTGATTCGGGACGATTACATCATGGTTTTAACTTCGAAAAAATTCGCTCGCTCGTACAAAATCTGACTATCAGTGGTACTCCACAAGGCGTCCAAACATATACCCCTACTAAGTTCACATATATAGAACTGTGATGTGACTATGTCCGACTGTGACCTTGGGAAATCACTTTGAAACTGACACTGCGCGCACGGTTTGGGTGCACAGTTCTATATGTGTGATTCAACCTTAACCTGTAGGCCAAGTGGGTTTCAGAAAAAAAATGTCTTCTGAATAACCATCATGATCATCGTATTTACCAGCAATAACAGTTGCGTTAGATATAGGCTCCTCACTGACGTACCAAGTGACTATAGCAAAGTTGGTAAAGCGTTCGCTTAGCAATCGGAAGGTCCTGGGAACGATCCCAACGCTGCCCATTTTAACAGATTTTTCGATGTTTTTTCCTGTTATACTAAGCAATTGTCGGATACTATATATATACAGGGTATCCGGAAAGCCCTGTACCAAACTGAAACCACCCATGGGGGTGGGGGTGGGGAGCAATTTGAGATAGGGAACCCGTGTCCGGAACCCAACCGTTACGCCTCTGTGAGCAATTCAAATTTCGAGGGGTGTCCCATTTTAAATCAAAGCACAAAGAAAGTACAAAAAGTGTGCAGTGGAACATGTACTGACAGAGGGGAGACAGCCATCCATGCACAATGAAGTGATGTCGCGTGCACAGTGTTGCCACCTCAACACAAACATATCTTTTCAAATGAGACAAAGTTTGAATATTTTCGGAGGTAATAGTATGAGTCATGATAAAAAAATGTTCGTATGAACACGGGTCGAATGCCGCTACGTTTTGGAGATACAGAATTGTGTTTCAAACTTAGAACCCAAAGTCTACGCCTAAGAATGGGAAGAAAATGAATAATTCTCAATAAATCAGAAACTACGCATTGAATGAAAATTTAGTTTACGGAAGTTTGTTTCTAACAAGATGCTGGATATCAGGAGTGAAAACATGATGTCACCAGGTTGTCAGTGTTCCCAGCCCGGTATAACATTTATTTTTAAATGGCACTACGTTGTGTTATTTGGTATCCTATAGTACTGATAAACAACATACGTAAAACACACAGTTCAGTGTTGCAAACTGTGGATGAAATATCCTAGGGCATTACTTAGTTTGTACAAGGTTGCGAAAACTTTTCTGTCTTACAGTTTGCAACACTACGGTGTGTGCTTTACGTATGTTGTTTTTCATCACAAGGAAATACAAATACCTAATAATACAACGTAGTGCCATTTAAAAAATTTAAACGTTATTCCGGGTTGGCAACACTGACAACATGGTGACATCGTGTTTTCACTCCTGCTATCCACCATGTTGTTAGAAACAAATTTCCGCAAAAAAAAATGTCATTCAATGCATTGAGAATTATTCATTTTCTTCCCATTGTTAGGCGTTGACTTTGGGCTCTAAGTTTGAAAGACTCTCCAAAACGAAGGGGAAATCGTCTCATTTTCATATGCACTTTTGTTTATCATGACTCATAATATCACCTCCGAAAGTATTGAACCTTCTTCCCATAAAAAAACAAACAAACAAGTTTGTGTTGAGGCGGCAACTCTGTGCACGCGACATCATTCCATTGTGCAATGTGCATGGAAGGCCGTCTTCCCTCTGTCAGTACATGTTCCACTGCACAATTTTGTATTTTCTTTCAGTGCTTTGCAATATTCCAATGGTTTGATTTAAGATGGGACATCCCTCGAAATTTGAATTGCTCACAGAGGCGTAACGGTTGGGTTCCGGACGGGTTCTTTATCTCAAATTGCTCCTCAGCCCTACCCCCACCCACATAGCAAAATGACGTCCCAGGGATATCTGACGGAGCTCCTGGCAGGATATCGGGACGTCCTGTTTGCCGTTTACATCCATGGGACGTATAGTTATAATTAATCCTTCGTATAACTATACGAAGGCATATCCTTCGTATAGTTATAATTAATTAAATAATAATAATAGTAAGGTCGATTTAATTTATAGAAATTCCAAGTATGTAATCCCGCACGGCTTTCCGGGGGACATCCAAGGGACCTCCATACGGGATGAACTGTTTGTATTGCCCACAGAGTTATCCCACGGACGTCCTTAGGACATCGCTATGGGAGCAGGACCATTATGACGGTAATGGGACGTACTCTGCTATGTGGGCATGGGTGGTTTCAGTTTGGTGCAGGGCTTTCCGGACACCCTATATATATATATATATAATAAATCACAGCCATATTCAATCCACTAGTGGATGAGGCCTCTCCCCGAAGGGAGGAGTTGGTCTGCTGCTCCCACGCTGACCAGACGGGTTGGGAGAGGAGAGCCGAAGCTCTCACTGTGATCGCCACTGTCTTTTATTCACAGCAGCTCCCCAATTGTCCTCACGATGCTGGGTCAACACCGAAAT
>JAGDQP010000139.1:0-71684 GCA_022664845.1 Lepisma saccharinum
TATTATAATTATAATAGGGTCCAAGTGGTGCCCGGTTAGGGATAATGGATGCTCTTAATGATCCTTTAGGATCCATCGGAAAGTTTCTCAGCAACCCTATTCAGGAAGGATATAATTTAGCGAATAGCCTTTTTTACACCGGAAGCAACTGGTTAGGTGGTCACCGGTCCATGGTAGGTATTTTTTTATTTTCTACCAATATTAAAATTAATAAATAAGTTAGTCAATAATAATTAGTATTGAAAATTCTGCTTCATTAACATTTCAATGGGCTTCACGTTCCTTTTGAACCACTAGAAAACTTACCTAGCTATACTATCGGAATATGCTTAATTTAGTAAATTATATTTTTATTGACGGAAACAACTTGACATGTAGTCAGCATTTGATTCTTTATAAACTTTGTTTGAGTTTTGTTTTGTATCACTTTTTTAAATAGAAGATTCGATAATAGCAAGCTTTTCATCATAACGATGGGTTCTTTAATATTAATGATTCATTGATTGATATGTATGTCCTTAAAACAATTATGAAAATTAGTAATGATGCCAGTACCACTTCTGCATGCAAGTCATTGCAGTAATCATTATTCGTCTATAATAGAATCCTTAATGAGCATAACAAAATAAAATGTGAGTTATTAAATGGTACACATATAATGATTGGATTTAAAATATTTGTATCACCACATATAAACATCTTATAATACTGTTGTCATACTCATTACAAAGGATATTGTATTCAAAGATGAATCAAAGTAACTATGATTATTTTATGCTTTTTTTAGATCTAAACACTTCCCAGCCCTTCAAATAATTCACTTGCAAATTATTTTTAATTTATGTTTTTTCGAAATTTATAATTGGAAAAAAGTAAATACAATAGTTTAAATAAAACTGTCAATAGCTTTGATTTTGCGACTTACTGTTCGATTCCCCTTTCCATTTGCTCCGTAACACAACCCACACACATCTGTATAATTACTGGCAGCAGCAAACAAGGGTAGTATATCCATGGCACTTTTCAGAATAGATAAGTAATAATTTATATATGTGCATAAGCATTGCTATGTCCTGTATCAACAGTAAAACTGTTCCAGATAACAATATTGATTTACATATGAAACTACTACATTTCGTTCACAAAACGTTATATCCGTTAATTTCAAGATCAAGAAATTTTCATTTATTGCAAAACAAGTTATACTCAAAAAATGGCATGATGCAAGCTAAGTTATATATTTTGAATTATTTTTGCTTATATCTGTGTAACGCGCTAAGTATATGTTTTGTTATATATATTAGACGGAGTAACATGATATGGATAGCAACGTGTTGATAATTATTTGAATCAGAAGGAAAATATAAAATACAGTTTTCTGGTGTCACTTGCAGAAGGAAATTTGAATTCCAAAAAAAGCAGCTCAATGCAATTTACCGGGAAATATAAGGACAATGAATTGATATGTATTTGCCACTTTTATTTGAGATGAAATACGCTAGTTGCAACATGTTGGGAGCAGTGTACACAAATGTATTTCAATTTTGTTTTTGCGAATAGTTTACATGACGCTTCATAGGAAAGTATTCTAACTAGCTTTATTTACTCTACAGGAGCGCTGGATTTGGCAATTTGTTATCCCTTGATTATTGACTCTGCTTGTACCCTTGTTGTATATCTTATGTGGTGGTAAATCTATCGTATTAACTTTGATGGTTCCCCTGAAATAATGACTAGGCTATAGTCCGTTTGGCTACGCTTATTATGAATCTTCTCTACAGAATGACCAATCATAACCTGCAATGCGAATATTTGCAGAAATGCAAACTCGTGAATTCCATTGAAACAGCAAATACAAATTTGTGAAATGGAAAGCGTAAAAAATATTTTAATAAATGTTTCAGCGAAACAGTTTCACTTTAGTGAGAATAGTTCTTCTATATCACCTCCTAAAGGAAGGTGTGATTCAACACCAACAAATAGCTGGATGCTCTCAGAACGCAAAGTGGGAGGTAGACTTATCCATACGTATATTTTTAAATTGACTCAACTAAATATCAAGGAATATAGAACACTTATCTTCACTACTGCAAACTACAATAATCACAACCTACTTAAAATCATGTTTTTCTCTACTATGACGATAATTTTGTCAATCTGGGAAATAAAATGTGATTAAATTTAATATATAATCTCATCAATTAATTGAAAGGTAGGCTATATACAGCGTGTGGTGCAATTGAAGTTATATCAGATTTCTAATGTCAAATTATTTAATGATAAAAATGTATTGAAGGGCACTAGTTACTCCCCAATCTTGTTAGTTCAAATTAAGTTGAATGAAAAAGAAATCCTCAAGAAATTAACTGTACATATATTTGCAAGATATTTATTCACATTTCTGAAAAATAAATTCTAGACGAGTAACTTGTTTTGCATTTTTAAAATTGCGATTGCCTAACAGCGGTAAATAAGTGGAATACATGTTACAACAATGATCGTACAAACATTAAATTGTCAACATTTTTCTAAATGTCGATTACATTTTTTTGGCACGGAGCTCATACGCACTAGAAAATTTAATATACATTTCTGCGCCCCCATGCGTAGTTTGGGCGCTAGATGGTCCAAAAATGCCAAAAACTTAACTCTATTTCAAAGCATTTTTTTTTCGAATATTAATAGCTGTAGAGCTGCTGGCCGTCATTTCATCAGAAAAGTTGGACTTTCTAGTTCGGAAAAAACACATTTCAGTAGTGACGTGACAGTGCGCGAGGAATTCTGCGATTTAAGGTGGGGATTCACCAAACGTTGCACAGCGATTATGGATCGAACAGAGCAAATGGATGATGACTTCCTATCAGATAACGACACTACGTTGATTCCAAGGTGATATCTCAAACAAATGCAAGATGGGGAAGAATTAAAAAATTGTTTAGCTCGGTTGCATAATTTCACTCGGAAATCTCTCACTCAATTTCCCATCACTTCTGACATGTGCATTTTCTGAACGAACAAATCTGATTTATTCGATAAAACGATGAACCGCAAGCTCTACAGCTATTAGTATTCGAAATAAATTACCTCTAAATATATTCTGCTATAATCCAACCATGTATAACATTATTTATTCCTTTCCCATCTTGCACCTGCGTGAGGTACCAACTTGCAATCAACGTTGTATTGTTCTCTGCTATTGAGTAATTCTCTACATGCTGTAATCGACTAAATTTCTCTGTTCAAGTCTTGGGGAATCCTTAATTTCACTCGAGAATCCCTTCTGAGATGTGCATTTTCCGAATGAGCAGTTCCGATTTATTTGACGAAACAATGGACCGCAAGCTCTACACGTATTTGTATTTAAAAAAAATATCCTTGAAATACAGTTTTGGACGTTTTGGGGGCCCTCTAACGCCGAAATAACGCAAGATAGGGCTCGTAGTCATAGGACCTTTATTTTTATTGTCTTAGTATGAAGATTCACCTAACGAAGTTTGTACCTTAAGTCCTGAAACACCCTGTATATTGTTGAAGAAAATGAAGCGATCAGCAACTATAAATCTATTCATGGAAGATGCGGGTGGATATACATTATCTTCAACGAAGACACAAACAATCTTTCGCCAAACATTCTTCTAGAAATATCAGTAAAAATAATGTGAGTATGTCTCATGCAGTACGGAACTGGCTTCAAGCTCTATAGTTCCATGTCATTGGTGTACTGTGCCCATATCTTCTTAATACTTCCATCAGGGCGTAACAACTGCGAACATATCTTTTCCAATTATGCAGCTTCTTCCTAGTCCTTCCGTGTCAAGTTTCGACCTTGACCCTTACACGAGAAAAAGTTGATTTTGATGAAGGGACTGCTGTTGTAAGATTTTTGTGGTTTGGTTCTGGCTTTAGAAGATACAAATAAATGAACTCGATATGCCTTAGTATAATTCATGCCACTCTTTCTATAGTACTCTTATTTGAGCTTTTTTTAATGAAGGAATACATGAAAAATATGTTGTTGCAAGTCGAGGTTTCTGAACTGTTTATTTACTCTGGAATATACTCCTGATACACTCGACAATCAATTGATGTTGAAAGTGTTTAGTTCCTACTTAATAAAAAGGACTCACGTTCGTCAAAGTGCAGAATCAGTTGATGTAGAAGAAACTATTAAACACAGTTCTTGATGCCATAAATATAATTGGATTCTTGCATATTAGTGTATAGTGGAAAACAAAGAATTGTGTGTAGCATATGTAATATTGAATTCGTATACATTCGCGAAAACTCTAAAGTATAGTTCTTGTATTCAGTAATATGGCATGGCTTTGAATATAGAATGAAGATTCCTTTATGATGGGATGACTTCATGTGCCTTGTTCATAATGAAATCTCCTTTATCCATCATTGATAATGAAATCTCCTTTATCCAATGTAAAATCCTGATTACTAACCATGGCTCGGCACCATAACTTCCACTGTAGAAAGGTTTGCTGTAGTTACACAATGTAAATGTTGTGCAGACCTTTTTACATATTTTACGATTGTCAACAGTGATGGGATGTCATGAAGGTAATCCAGTCTTCAAACATCTAATGGCAAAACACGGGGATTCATCCCGGATCTTGATAAAAGCTCACAAAAATGGCATGATCCACATGCCAGTTTTAGATTTGTTTGTGTTGTAGATGGTGAAAGAAGATCGAGCAATATGATTGTTCGTCTTATCCATGTGATCCACACGGGAAATTGTTCCGTCGAGGGATGTCTTCATCGTAATGACATGATATTCTCCTTAGGTACTGTATACATTTTTCTACTCCAATATTCGTTTCGTGGTTTAGCCACAGGCACAGTTCCATGAACACTTATGAATAATTTTCAAGAGTTTTCTCAGCTGAAACTCGGAGACAAACTTTTCATTACATTGCGCTACACACTCGGATTGTTGTGTGTCAGTCCATTTGCTTTATACTGCTGCACTATTTATGAGATACTGTATCTTTCTTCAGAAAGTGCATATATGCACGGCGTGAAATATTTCAGGAACTTGCGATGCCATAGCAGGAACGTAGGCACATGAATATTTAGTTGAAAAAACAGGCAATATTTCTCCCACAAACTTGCCCACAACGTGGGTTGTGTAGTTCTGGAGCGCAAAAGTCAATTTGTCTCATCTTAACTTAATCTATCGTTTGTGTAATAATTTAACAGGAAATACACATGAAACGCATTATATATAGGTCAAAGCATCACATTTCTTGTTCTTTATTGCTGGTTTGCTTCTTCTTACACAGGAAAATAAAAACAAATGAAACTAGGAATATTTAGAGGCGCATTATACATTTTAAGTTTTAAAAAGCTTTACCTCTCTTTGGTCCTGTGTAAGAACTCTACGAGGATAATTTGCGGATAGTTTCTTTCTTAACATATTGCATGTTGTTCTTTCTTTGAATTGTGTTATTAATCATAATTACCTTACTTTCCTACCAGCAAAGTGGACCTGTGAAAGTGGGTATCAACTTAAGCCAAGCTGTAAGTCTACTTTTCCTTATAATATTTACTTAAATTGCCGTTAATTTATTTTGATAAGTTTTTATGACACTCGAGTAAGTGATACATAATTTGATACCAATGGTGGAAAATGTGGTATATTTAGAAAATACAAACATAGTATCTGATTGTTGCAATGCTGTATCGAAGGAACGTGATAAATATTTCAGGTTCTAAATATACTCCAAGTTAATCCAAGGTGGAACTGACGAACAGGCATTTCTAAACGTCTTGGTTGTTCTGCCTCATCACTCTGTCCTTTTCTCGTCGATAGCTGACCCATAGTAATTTCTCCGTTATTCCTGCAAAAACAGTAAAACCACATTCAATTGTTAGCGCTTTTGTGCTAATTTGTATAACAAATTAATGTTGCTGCATCAAGTGTTTAATACAAGCTCATTATCAATATTCTAAATTAAGATGACGTGCACAATATAATAAACTTGTTTCTGCCACAACACTGTTAATTAATTAATGACGTAATATGGCATATCAGATTTTATAAGTTTATATCTCACGTAATCTCTCTCTCTCTCTCTCCCTCTTTATGTCTGTCTCTCTCTCTCTCTCTGTATACATAGCATAATATATATAACACAATCCCTCTGGTCTAGTGGTCACCGCCGCTGACAAGAGATTTTCTCCAAAGCAAGATGATTCGGTAGACGTTTGAAGATGACGTATAATAAGTCGAGACTCTTCTAGCCTCATGTGATTGGCCAGTAGTTCAATATTGCAGGACATTTAAAGGAGAATTTCAAAGAGCGAGACATTAGGTCTCGTCCCTCATAATCTTAGTATTAGTTCTAACACATACATCGATATATCAAGTAAGTCTCTTTTGTTACACATCTTTCACGCGATCATCTTAGAGCCGTTTACACGTACTCCATAATTCTCTATTGCATATTCTAGTGTTCGATAATTAATTGTAACGTCCCTCTGAATTTAGTTGTAAGTTAGTTTTCGCTCAAATACGTGTTGTAATTTATCGAAACCTGATTTTTTTTCCAACATCCTGATGTCAGTTAAATTAGAAGTAAGTTGATTCCCAAACCTTGAACGCCCAGTGGAATTTGCCCATAGATGTTCAAATCGCACATTTCTGGGCCAATTTCAGGGACAAGTGTTTGTACTAAAACACAATATTATAATTTTATGAATCTATCGTTTGAGGTTATTTATGCGATGTTAGACGTAAGCTAAGCCTAGAAAAATGAATGACTTAATTAGGAATTAAATGTGAGAAAAAATCGTACACAATATATATATATATATATATATATATATATATATATATATATGAATCACAGCCATATTCAATCCACTAGTGGATGAGGAGTCTCCCCGAAGGGAGGAGCTGGTCTACTGCTCCCACGCTGACCAGACGGGCTGGGAAAGGAGAGCCGAAGCTCTCACTGTGATCGCCACTGCTTTTATTAACAGAAGCTCCCCAATTGTCCTCACAATGCTGGGTCAACACCGAATCTTTTTAGCCTGCACCGGGAATCGAACTCGGGACCGCTCGCACTGAAGTGGAGCGCGCTACCGACTAGGCTACGCAGGAGCTCATGTATATAAATACATACGTCTACCATTGTGGAATCCTTGACAGGCTGTATGTTTGTGGGACCCACCATTGATTATTATGTATAATTATATGTAAAAGCGTATATTAGACTTATGAATTATCGTTATCAACGCTATTTATTTCTATTTTAGAAAATCCATTTCCCTCCCCCCTATTCATGCAATAGTCAATGTGAAACCCCTTTACTCTTTTATCATTCCGGGACCCATATACGAATTTTTCATACTATCATTATGAAACCTTTCTATGTCCAGTCGTACCAAGCTTTATGCTTCATGCCAATACTACGAAACATGATGGTATCAGGAAGCGATAATTGGAAAACTGACAGTGTAAAAGCATTTTATAACTTTCCCTTTAAAAGCATTTTTCAAAATAATTTATACCCAGCTGCCGTGGCTCAGTGGTAGAGTACTGGCTTAGGAATAGGGAGGACGCGGGTTGAAACCCGGGTCCGAATTTCCTGACTGAGGTTTTCCCTGGTTTCCCCTCGGTCACACGATGCAAATGCTGGAATGGTATCTGTAATATGGCCAGGGCAGACTCCTTTTCACATCCTCTCTTACCCTATCTTGTCCTATGTCGTAGTTACTTAAATGACGTAAAATAAAGTTTAAAAATAAGTTATGGTGAGAGTGATTCCGTGAATTATTGAAACCCGCAGGGCAGCACTTATCTTTTCAAAGTTTTATATATCGCCACGGAAGCTCTTTTCAAAATACAATCACTTTGCTCCTATCCCATTCATGCCGAACTAGTTATGTTTTGGTTTAATTTCTGTTTATGGTAAGCACACATATTTTTGCTTTTGAAACTGCTTTCATTTTTTCCATTGTTGATCATTAAGTAAACAACAAAATATTTTTAAAGCTTTATTCTTGATGTATACATTAAAATATTTATGTTTCTGAAAACAAAGGACTATTTGTTTCTCAAACTTGAGGAAAATGAAATATTGAAACAATAAAGCAAAAATGTTTACTGTTACGCATTTCCGTTAAGAAATGAGAAGGAGGGACTCAAATATGAAATAAGGTACTTAAAATGAAAGAAAGCATATAGTTCACTTTTGGGAAAATTTATTTTTATCAGTGTAGTCTTAGTGAAGCTTACAATCCCAGCATTTACCTGGTGTGACCGAGAGAAACGAAAGAAAAGACATTCACGACGGCCGGCTCTCGGAAGTAACCAACTTTTCTTAAAAAAAAAAAAGTATACCTGTTGAAATGCTATACATATTTGTTAACGTGCTGAGAATTGCACAATGATGTTTAGAATCAAAATATTGCCCTGATAGGTAGTTCAGCAAGGGTGAAGATGGAAAAAGTGTGTCATTTTCCATCGGAAAATTCTGTTTTAAAATCACATTAAAAAAGCAAAGTTCCAGCGTTTTATCGTGGAGTGGGATATTTATATACCCAGTGGGAGATATTAATCGTAATTTTAGTTTTCGTTCAGATATGTCATACCAGGGAGGACATATATGCTAGTTTGGAAACATTATCTGAAGACATGCGTCAATACATTTGTTCCTTGCTGTATCAACCCTGTATTTGCCTGGTGTGAAACTAAAACCTCAAAGATCTTTGGACAGGATGGACAGCTATTAGGATCGTTCCCAGGAGCTTCTGATTGTAATGCAAACTCTACCAATTGATTTGGAGCTGCTCGGTGTGTTGTTAATTTAATGTAGGTCATAGCGCTTTTATGTCTCCAAAATTTATTATTCTTTCAATATGAGGCACTGCTTTCAAATAAATTATCATCATCATTTTAGGTATCATCAATTACTACAATTGACTATTTTCACAGCATTTCGATTTCATCGTTTTTGTCAAGTATGGAGTCATTGCAATGCTGAACTATCAGATATAATGTGAGAGGAGATTTTTGAAGAATCAATAACCCCGGGATTGTCTGTGGGCGTGGTCAGGGGTTCAAGTCCAGGCGGAGTCTACTGAACGGAGTGATGCGGATCTATTTTAACAAAATGAGTAGGTGCAATTCTTAGAACCGCAGCTACTTTGTTCTGGCCTGATCCAAAGATGCCCTGAAGTTATAAATAAGATCAAGTAAATGTCCGACCTATACAACACCTTAAGGACACAGGCTGTAATGCCAAATTCCTTGGCACTGTTGTTGGAAAATGAATATTAGGATAGCAGTCAAAATCTGTATTCAAGGTAGCATCCTTTGTTAACATAATTCACGACGTAAACTGAAAATTAACGCACTTTTCTCATTTAAGCATCGTAATGAACATTCTGCTCATGTGATTCTGCATTATTATTATTATTATGCAATAGTTATATATTTTTTGCAATTAAATGAGACCACTTTAACGTGTTAAGGGTGAAAAGAGGTAAGAGTTGCGATCGTATCAGAAACGGTGCATGGGCACGTAGAAGTAGTGATCCATATATTTTCGACCTATATTGCATGAAGTGAAGTAGGGTTTTCAGTCCTGTGCTCGACCGCCTTTACCGTCCAAGGTACCCAGGAGAACGGGGTACTCACTTCTGCTGCATACCCGAATTAATTCTAGGGCAAGTTTCTATGGCGTTACATATGGGAAAACTACGGTGAATCAGCTGTGATAAGACAACGCAGGTGATTGAAATGAGTTGTGGTTTCCAGATGTAAGAAGATTTTAATAGGTGTAAGAGGATTTTATTGACTATCTTGTCACATTAATATTTAGCATTCCAGTTCTGGAAAATGCTGGCCAAATGAATCAAAGGAATAATATAAGGTTTCCCTTTCAGAAGGTAATCTGTATATGCAACCGCACTGTTGCAATGCAGGCAGATAATTATTTCATAATAAAATAAAACGTAATGAAAGAAGCTACATAATAGTTTAGAAAAGTATAGCGCCACCGTATAAATCAAATAAACGTTCAAAAAGAAAATACCATACCGTCATTTTTACAAAAGATAATTCTAAGCTATTGGAAAGTAACTACGAGTTTTAGATTTAGTCAAAGTTGTTAACAAAGTTTCAGGCCATGAAGAATCCAATGATGTATGGCTCATCTCTGTGTGATTTGTAGTTACTGAGATTTAAGAAAAAACGGATAGGCTATATATTTCCGTTTTCACTTACGTTTACACGGGGACGCTAAGGGCTACCCAGGCAGTAACGCCGCGGACTTTACATCAGCATTGTTTAGATACGCGAGTTCGACACTGGGGAGAAATATAAGTTTGAGTCCTCCTGCCGTCCATTCAGATTGAGTATTTCCGGGCTTTACTCAGTTTCAGGAAACCAATGCCGATATAATATACACGTTATAATCAATTTGCATTTGACAGGAATTTGCAAAGAAAACTTTGTTAATTTCTGCTTCATTTCAAGATATGGTTGTTTTTTCTGTTGATCGGTACAAAATTTTAAACCATTTGGTTTGCTGAGAATGGCATTTCAAATTGGAAAATATGGAATGCTTATTTAGTTCGAATGTCAATACAAACAAACACTCTCTTTCTCTGTTTCTTTGTTTCTTCCTGGTGGATAAATGCTTTATAATGATATTCTGCATTCATATTTAAAGCAGGATTTAATATGTTGTCAAGTTTCTAAATGTAGTAAGTCTACATAAAATGTACTAAAACTTTGGTTTCAATATGTGAGACACATTTAATGTACGAAAATATATTCTAACATTACCTATTTCTGCCATATGGTGAATGAAAATTAGTGTTAAAGCACTTAAAATATTAGTGCAAAATATATATTTTAAGGGAAACGCCCCAGTGTACCTCCTTTGCTAGGCAACTGCGATCGATTACAATACAAGTGAAATTGACGAGAACTTGTATTATTCCGCTTGATTCAAATCGTCTTATCTCTCAGTCGCACCAGGGAAATGCTGGAGTGGTACTTACAAAAGGGTTATAGCCGATTACCTTATAACATCATTTTCAGCACCCTATTCTGGCCTGAACCTAAGATGACTACATGCCATAAATAAAATTCAATTATACCATTTCATTAGATTTTTCTTCAAGAGTTTCGTTTAACTTAAATTAGGCCATTTATTTGATGCCCATCCCGGCAATTGGTAAAACACGATGCATTACATGACTATTGTAGGTACATAAATGTTTATTTTTTTCTTTATCCTTAGAAAATCTTCAACGCTGTGGATGACTAGGCGATTGTTGAGGAAAAGCTATTGTATTTCTTTAGGTTACGAATCACCTTTCTCAAATGTGGCATCGCGCCTCCAAAATGCAGAGATTTCCTTGAAACGGGAGCTACCTAATAATTTGTATACTAGGTGATTCAATCGGAAATCGGTGGTATCCGAAGGTCACTATATATGCTGTTTGTTCTTGTTAGCATTTGAATTTTGGTCTTCTCGTATTGGCTTTTTCACATTGAGTTCCAATGCCCAACATGCGAGATTACTTTAACTGGTTGAGATGTATTGTATGCTCGTGATCAGTATTGCTTTTTGTTGGGAAATACTAACAGTTAATGTTTAACCTGCTAAACCAGTTACGGTTTTATTAAATATAATTAATTAGTACAACACGTTGACATTTTAAACTTTCAAATTAATAGTTAATGATTATAATTGATGGATGCAACACAATCTTGAATTTACTATTTTAACATATGTATAAATCGGGACTTTTCAATTTAGTTATCCTTGGCTTTTGCCAACTGTATGCTTTACACGTCAGACATTCATTTCATTCCTGTCATGTTGTTACGCTTTAAATCGATATAATTTATTAAATGAAATAGCCTATGTAACATTTTGCATATAATTTATAAAATAAACGTACAGCAGCAATAGATATTTGAAATAACATTCTACATTCAGTTAGATTTTCCATTATTGCGTGTTAGTATTAGAAAGTAGTTACGTACTAGACACATGTGTTAAAGACGTATTTCAATATTTTCAAATGCAAATAATTAAACTTTTATAAATAAAATGTTGATACTGTGAAGAAAGCTTGTTCATATGGTAGTGATCAAAGTAAATCAGAAGAAGAGTTCGTAAATTTTTAAAATATATAATTAGTTCACAGCATAACATTTTAATAAGGTTCTCTTAACACTAAAGAATAAACATAATTACAATCATCAATATAAATGAGACGTGGGTAATATGAAATAAATAGAAACCAGACTACTTTATTGTACCTTTATACGTGCTTGTAATATGATTCCTTTGTGATTGTGTTTAATAGCTTCTCTAATTAATTGCATGCATACAAATACTAGCTACCATGGTGAATGAATTCTAACGCATACGGTTCGCGTGTATATGAAAATCAGTCCGATGTTACAAATCGTTTTCGTGCAGAGAAGTTTGTTTCACCCATCCACTTAACGAAGTTGCAACAATATTATGTTAACTATTCGTCATTTTTGTACGTATGACCATGTATGTTTAACCATAACATCATACTTGGGGAAAACACCGGGATGGAACACAATGTGCAACTGAATTCCTGACAGAAGACTAAGACAAGTTTTTATTTGATATGTGTCGAATTACTCCACGTTCATGAGATACAATCATTTAAATTTTGAACCCAAAATTACCACGTAATAACAGTAACTAAATTTAACATTTCAAGAGAAATTAGAAGCTTTGGATATAACTATGGTTTTCCAAAGATGTCTTTTATCAGTATATACAACGTAAGAAGTTGGACAACGATGGCGATGCGATATTAATGTTCTAAATTGCATTTCTATTTTTTCAAACAAAATTATGTGAGTTTTAATTGACATTTTGTATTCATTAGGGGAAGTACCTTGATAATCTTTTATATATGCTATCATATCCATCATTTTAATAATGTGCTCTATGCTTCACGTAATATGTTCAAGAATAAAATAATTTTTAGATTATCTAGAAATTCGAAATAAGGTCATTACTGTAAATTATATTTATACCAGATTTTTCGACACTGATATTAGATCACTATCGCATTTTCACCTATACTGTATACTGCACTTACGGAAATGAACTCGTAGAACTATGTAGTTTCACTGTGTATTTCTTTTGTATATTTTGAATTTCGTATGTTCTTTACTAATACTCGTTTGTCAATACTCGATAATGATCAAATTTCAAAACATGAGCAACATAATAAATCCCCTGTACTGGTGTATGCAATGTTGTAAGATACCTTCGATCAACGCTTTTTACTGATTTATATATAGCACCTAAGCACATTTTAATGTATTTATTTTAGATTTTTATGTTTCAAATATAGTTTTAGTTATATATGATCATTTCAAATTTTTCAGGAAGCTTTTCAGAAATTACAAACTGTTTTACAAGGAGCCAAGGAAAGATTTGATGCAGCAATGCCAGTAAGTTTAGCATTCAAGTATCTTAGTAATTATATTTGATTTTTTTTAAGGATAAACAATGCCAGTGTGACCGTGATAATCGCTATAGTAGCACTACATTGTTTAAGAATAATGATCTAGCTGGGTGTTCAAATGCCTCAGATGTTATCATCTTTTGTTTAATTGACTCAACTCGCAAGCGATTAAATATGAATTTGTAACAAAGAAGGAAAACCTTGAATTAACCTAATATTTCACTTTGTGATATCCAGAACGACAGACATTTGTCACCATAGGAAGCACAAGCAATGTTTCGGTTTAACAATTGTCCGTACGTTTCAAATGGCGACTTTGTGAATAGTTGGCTGACATTTTTGAATGTAAATATCTGTGAAGGTTGTAATATGACTACTAACTCTGTCATTGAATAAAGTGCTATATTATGATAATGTCGGCCCTCTTTACACCTTGTTTCACTCCAACAAAATATGACACAATATATTTGGCTGGAGACCTGATGTTTCTGAGGCCAGCATTTGCATTTCAATTTGTTTTCTATCATTTTCTACGTAATAGTACCCTTCGAAGGCTTAGTAATTTGATTTATTTGAACCATTATTTTGGACATACTTCATTCTTTTGGACAATTTGGATTAATTAGTTGAAAAATCATCTCCTCTCTTCGTGCTGGTGTCGTTAATTTCCTCCTAACATTGTTAAATTGAAAATATATCCAATATAGTGAAATAAAATCAAAAAGTCAAAAATAAAACTTCATACGACAATCGCAGGTGAAAAGGAAACAATTACTTATAACGTGTTTTGCGTTAGTGGACCCGCGGGATCTTTGGACACCTCAGTCATGACATCGACCGGCACTCCTACCAATAGCCTGGCACTAAACTAAAAATATACCATGAGATTAGACAGAAGACACCTGAGAGGTTCTCCAGGCCATATGAATGTAACCCGCTTCCGTTAACATAGAAAACGAACTAGGCACAAACGGGAGTTCAGACATCCCGCACGACTTCAACCGGGTTAAAAGCAATGCATTGCGACAAAAAAAGTCAACAAATTATTTGGACACAATGCTATTGATCGGATTCCACAAACAAGGCGAACAATAATCACTGAATCAAATAAATGTGTTTCTATGTCTGTCAATTTTCATTACTGGCACACCTCTATCAAAAGCCATGAATATTTAACTAGTTTCTGGTTATATAATACTCTACATATGTGATGGAATATTCTTGCAGTTGTTGAAGTTCATTAAACATATTTCTTTGATGAAAGCAGTACCTTTGGGTTATTGTCAACATCAAATTATGCAATTTTATACATACTTAAGTGGGAAAACTTAAACGGAATATTTAATATAATGTTACGTTTAGGATAATTACTTATTGCATATGTTAGGGATATACAGTTAATCGGTGTTAATCCTACTGGTAATTATAGTGACATAATTGAGTTCTCATATACACTGTTGGACACTTTTAATTGACTTTTCCGTATCTGCACAAACAGTGTTGTTTTGTATATTGCCTGGAAACGAATTTTAAATTTGGGTAGAAATATACAAACAAAACGAATTGTCAGGCTTATCACTTATGCTATAATGTCGAAAGATCAGTTCGTATCATAAATACGAGCAAGCTGATGATCAAATGACACATTTACATTTAAGCATATTCACTTACACGTTTAAACTGGTAGATTCACCCAAAACGAAATAGAAAAATTCAACCACTAGCCGAAGTTCCATCGTTGTCATGTTCCACAAGTCATCTGCAATTAGTTTTGAGAATATCATAGTGTTCAGTGAATTCAGTATGCGATTTGACATCTTAATTATGCTTTTATCTAAACTTTACAGTTCACGCAAGAGGATAATATAAATTATAACCACGCATGTGTTAACTTTAGTTCTGTTACGCATTTACATAGATTATATTTTCACGTATGCTCGACCATACCCTATGTAGTTAGGACTGTATCGTGTTAAGAAATTTGTGTCATTGATAAAACACGTATATTCGTATCATTAAGGAAATCTCATGCTGGTATACGTAGATGGAAGTTGTTAAGCGTGAAGCTCAATTGTCATACACCAAAAGCGATAAGTATCGTGTCTCAAGAAACCCAGCATTTGTTTTTTAAATATTGCAGTGCAAATACAGTTCTATAAAATTTGTACTACTGTCTGATAAATTGTTCAAAAAGGGAACATGAAACGAATGATACGTTCGTCATTTATAACTTTAATATACGAATTTTGTGTACGTTTCTCTATCGAAAGAACAGTACCAGAATTTTATTTGTGTAAGCAATTATCTCTTTATTTTACATCATACTCAAAAGTTTCATAACAGTTGTCGATCAGTGACCTTCATGGGTTACGGAACTCGCAACGTCATCGCTACAGTAACAAATGTTCGCTAAAGGGCTCTATCCTGAGCACGATTAAGCTAATTTTCATCACATACACCTACTTCTCGAAGATACTTTCTAATATTATCCTACCAATGTCCTCTGTCTGAGCTAGGTGACGTGCCCACCTTATTCGTCACGAGTTCATTTCTCTCACAATATCAGATAGGTTGTGAAGTCCGTGAAGTTCTTCATTATGCAGTCTCCTCCATTCCTCAATCGTCTTGTCAAGTTGCAGCCCGTATATCTTTCTTAAGACTTATTATAACCTTATTTTCAAACACTCGTAAACTATGTTTATTTGCTATGGTGATATTCCAACTGTATCAATCATAATATATTACCGGTTGAATAACCTTTCTGTATATTTTCAATTTCAACTTTCGTGATATTAACCGCGAGGCTACGAGTTTCTGAACTGAGTAGCAACAGGCGTTGGCCGATGCTAAATGACTTTTTATTTCTTCATTTTACCTCGTTTTTTCTTGTCATATGCTCCCAAGTAATTAAATTACTTTATTTTGTTGATGTTCACATTTTAAATTATTGTTGTATCTATTTAATTCATTCCTAGGTCTTAGGATTGTTATCATGTATTGTGTTTATCTATATTTAACTTTATATCTATCTTATCGCACGCGACTACTAAGACATCGGTGTTATGTTGTTGTGCATTTATATCACCCCCTATTAAATCTACATCGTCCGTGTAGACAAACAGTTGATTTAAGATATTCAATGTTAGTCTCTTTTGTCATGTTTCTATCTCTGAATCGCATATTCTATAGCAAGGTTTAACAGTAGTGGCGACAAGGCGTAACCTTCTTTCAATCCGCTGTGAATTCTGAAACTATCTGACATATTATTACCTATCCGTACTCTGCTTATGAATTCGCTGAGACACATCCTCACTAGTCGAACAAGTGATTTTCGGAATTTCAAATTGTACCAGGATATTGTAAAAGTTCTCCGTTTTGATAGAATAATACGGTTTCTTAAAATCAGTGAACAGTCACATTGTATTTCTTCCCACTTCCTCTCTTCAGTATTTGATTCACGAATAGTTTATTTTAATTAAAATGTAGATCCAATATAGCGAGCATTTAAATATTAGTTTCGTTATTCATTTTACGCTTCAAGTAAAAGAAAAGAGCGTTAAACATAAAAAATCCGTTTACGAATTATCTGGGACTCAGTACCGTAACACATATAAATAACATCTGTTCTTGCAAATTGATGACAGAAATACATGAAGCCCGAATACTTTCATTATTATTGTATTTATGCATACTCCTAATATAATTTATACACATTACATCATGGTGTTAGTCATCAAGTTGGAACTATCATTACTTTTTTTTAAGTGACAAATTTAGTACCCGTTCCTATCTCGCATAAGTAACAGCAATAAGCATATGCCGATAGAACTCCCTAATTAACTGGTATATTCTTATAGTTTATACAACTCATTTAATTATAATTTACTTGGAAGAACACTAAGTTATATTCATCAGTTTTATGTTTTCATTGCCCAGTTGTTTCTGATATTGTGTTTCTCGTGAACTTCTAGACACATTTATACCTTTTCTAACCGCGCCTACGTAACCTTTCTTCCATTCAGCTTCACCTTTTCGATAATATAAGATAAAATTAAGTGTATCGGCGGTAACAGCACTATGCCTTACGCCCGTCCCAATACGGGGAAGATCTTTATCTTTTTCACGTCGATCTGTACGAGAAAACAACGTTTCTCTAACGCGGTTGAATTAGTATTCTTTGGAATATTTGACAATTTCACAATTTCAACAAAATGTTCTCTTTATCTTTAAAAAATAGGGATCCTCCGTTCAACAATTTATTTCCCTAGGTAGTTTTCACTGTAATTCTTCCCAAATAATTTCTGGACAAGTAGAACTCGTCTTTGAAATATGAAGTTCTTAAATCCTGTGATAGTGTATAAAGGCAGTGTAGTACTTTTATGTTATAAATCCTTTCTTGAACAACTTAGTAATGTGTATCGTTATATTTGTTTAAATAATCTAAGTTTAATATGCATACTGAGTGAAATATACACGGATTAGATTCATAATAGTAAAACTGCAGGTAAAAGTAGGAAAAATAGAAAATTACTAAACATCGATATTGGGCTGTGAATATTTTACATTCCATCATGATACATTAGAATTAAAATACACAGTCTTTCTAAATCAACATTTATTATGTTGATATATGTACAACCGTTCATAGTTTGTCTACTATTTTAAACAGTTCAAGTATGGATGAAATGTAATACGGCTTTATTATAAACACTTTTAGCTGCATCATACAACGTCGATGTTTTGACTTTTATATAACTGTAATCTTAAATGCAAAATTATAATAGGTATTCACGGAAGAAATATCTAAAGTAGGTGTGAAATATTAACTGAAATTTACATCCCTCTTTTTCTTCACTCCTTGTTTCGTTTTAAGTTTCATTCGGGCATGTATTGATAATATTGATTTCATGCTCATTATACTGGTGCATATGCGAGAGCTTGAATATGAAGCCATTTTCAAACATATGTAATGTAGGCTTGGACAGTTATTTGCAGAAAAGGTAAACTATAATAAAAGTGGCGCCTAAATTTAAGGAAAACTCATTTCCTCCATGCAGCTCTTATGGTAATTAAATATGGACATGTAAAATGTCTAATTTCTACGCAAGACCTATGAAGGAAAGTTCGACAACAGTTCAGTGTTTCTATATGGTTGGTTGTTTTATAGTGATAAGAAAGCTATACCGTATGCAAGTGCAGGTATTCGTTTGTCCCGAAGAAGGAACTTTCTGGTTGCAGGTTCGATATTTCGCAACAACATCATCCGGCTGAAAATGTGTCTGCTTCGTAAGATTGCGATTGGTGCCGACGACAAATGCCAAGGAAGCCCAAATATGCAATACCTCGGTTGCTCTCTACGTTGAAACTGTTCCATGCGTGATGTATTACTCAAATGAAAGCTAGTTGAAAAATATTTTATAAGAGAAAGTACCATCGGCGTCAGAAAAATAAAAATTATATTAAATCCGTAAAGGTTGGTACGCTTCGCAGCATCACCAATCTGATATTAGGGAGATAACTGATACACGTTCAGTTATAATGATTTATGTCCTTCAGGGATGTTAGAAGCTTCCTATTATGCACCCAGCACAGGACCTTAAGGGATATCTTTATTTAACTTGGTATGGCAATTGCTGGGAAGTTAAAATTATAAAATGAGAGAAAATGCAGGCCATTCCTTAGAAACAAAGGCTCACTGACACCAACTGAACAGCGAAACATTTTTCTTACTAGATATTGTATGAATTCAACTATTTAATATATCATGTTAACATATTTGATAAACGAGGTATTGCTATTGCAATAAATGACCGCCTAATGCTTGGGGATTTATTAATTAACATAGTTGAAATTTTCGAAGATATTTTAAATATTGGCAACTGAAGGAATACATGAGTTTACTTTCTCTCCGTGCTGCTTTTGATTTCACAAATAAAGAATATAAAAGTGGCAGTGAGTTCTCCTAAACAAGTGGGCAAGAGCGAAAGCAAAGGTAATCATTTTGCTAGCGCAAGGAATATTTTCGTGACCTACTTTGGTTTTGTTTTTCCTTTGCTCAATCTAATCTAATACGATTAGGTTATGTTAAGAAATGAAAGCGTCAATATTACTCGAAAAAGAGTATATTATAAGAGTTAGTACAAATATTAAGCTAACGGATGCGATTACATCTACAACCCACGTGCTGTTGACGTTTTTATTAAATGGATGGATGTCCATCTGTCGCGAAATTGTAGGCCGCGGATATTTTCTTTCAACGATATTTAGTTCTTACATTAGTTCATACAGCATAAAACGTCGAAGTTTAACGAATTTAAATTAAATTCACATAGTTCATTTTTTATCATGGACATTATTTATATCGAGATTTAATCTTAATATATTTAGGTTCAACAGAATGCTAATTTGTATTTAGAATGACGTGTATTGTAAAGGCTAGCAGATATTAGAAAATTATAAGTATTTTCAGTTTATATATTTGGTACATGTTACTACGCTGTAATTGGAGATGATGGGAGCTTTATCGTATTACGGTGATACAGGCATTGCTGACAGATTGTGACGGTCAGCTGTCCGGTCACAGTTCCATAAACTCCTTTGGGTTATAACTGGAGTTGTGATTATTAACGTCGTGACAAGTTCCGCTAAACGATCTGTGACAATCACCGGAACTTGTATTCCTTCTCTATCGCTTCGTTTCACCAAACGCATGAACTTTGCTCGTGTGCCGTTAGTTGTTGCAGTGGCGCGAGAGTAGTTGCAAAGAAGACAATGGAGTGAAGTGAGTGGCCTCATTGTTGTCCATCCAAAAATATAATATTTACGACGGAAATGGAACAAAATCTGCGCTAGTTGATCAGCCCGTGGCAGGTGTATTGGTCAGCCAGTGACCCGTGGAAATAGTAAAATGGACGTGAACAACGAAAACAAATAATCCACTGGACATGTGTTACGTCTACCCGTAGTTTTATGCTGGATGTCACCGTAGGGGTATATGCTTTGAAATGTTATTGCCGATTACTCGTGAGCTGGCAATGAAAATAAATATAAACTATTCCGGCCGTCCGGTATTTCCACGTGCATAGTAACGTCAGAGACAGCATTTTACAGTATTTGCCTTGTTGTCGTGTACGTTTATGTCGAGCTAGATAGGGAACAATTGGGCATAATTGTGATACCTATATGTCATGACAAAGTCAACTTAAGGTTGTGTAAAAGCGGTATGTGTCACGTGACAATTCACAAATAATCTTAATCTTGAGGTTTATATCTCATGAGCATGGTATGTATGTACGATATCAATATTATTGGTGTAGTCTCAGAGTGTTACGCGACGCGTATCCACAGATAGAAGTCAATTTCTGTACGTATATGCCAGTTTTTGTAATTGTGTGTCCGGATGGAGGGTATTTCCCCCCTAGAAATGATCGTAGAACCGAAATATTCAAATGCTAGTGACAGATGTTGATAATAAGTATATTACCGCAGGTTGTAACAAAAAATTCGGATGTGCACATTTCTAGCATAATTCGTGTGCCCAACATGCACACAACACATTGAATTCCTTGAATTTTAGAAAAGTCGCTGTATTTGCTCAGAACCGGCGGGAAAAAGGGAAATCAATGTGTCTTCGTACTCTATGAGCGTAGAGTCATCAGTTGAGGTCGTTTCAGGCGTAAAACAACTAAAATTAAGTTGTATATTTTTGATGTTACGCTTATTTTTACGTGTTTGTAATCATTCGTAGGGTCCTGCGTCAGTACGTTCTTCCCATTAGTACATCATAATAATGTGGTCTTGGTGGAGATCAAGCCTAATTCTACCAAGCCCATTTAATAATTTTTTCTCCGTAATTTGTACATATTTCGACTGTTCACCACGAATGTGTTATTAGCGTCAGAGAATTGAGTAGTTAATATTTGTTACTACATGTTTGTAATTGGTTGCCTGTTGATGCATACCTTGAACGCGGTGAGAGTCAGCGAATATATATAATCTGGTCTGAATACATTGAATTCGACCTAAGGAAATAATATAAGATTAAGTAAAATCTAAAATACTACAGCATACAATAATTTACATAATTTATAGTGTGTTATTATGTGTATATTGTTGCTTATTGTGTCTCATTTCATATGTAACCTATCAAATTGTGCGTGTGAGGGCAAGAACATAGATACAAGCCCTTCGATAGTATAACCGGTTGTTAAATTTGTATTGCTCGTGTCAATTGGTTCATATTTGTTCTCCGAAACAAACCAATTAAAGAAGCTTTTATATTGTTCAATAATACGTTCTACAGGATCCATTGAAAGGATTTGCTCGTTGTATATGAAAGCTGTATTAATTGTTACATAGTATTAAAAAGTAACGTCTGCCAATGGAAGTTCCGAAATATGTTGCGTTGCTTTGTAAGTCGTTTGTTCCTAAATAAATATCATAATAAGTACTAGGTTGTGAGAGTCGAGTTTTTGTTGTCACACTGAATATTACTGATGATAGGAACTCTTCGCATGCGTACTGCCCAAGGCCCAGCATCGGAGTAATAAATCAATTATCAGCTCTAACAGTTCTTGTAAACGAAATCCAGTTGCAATTTTGTTCCCGTGCTCCGCATTTCAAACATCTGCTTCCGACTCCTATGCTCAACCCACCTCGACACGCGGCGCCCTCAACAGTGAAGTGTGTGAACTCCAAAACCGTCTCAAGATAGCCTTTATATACGAGATGATTTTAATCTTAAGATGTTTACACAATCGCAGAAAATGTGGCAATAAAACCATCTAAACTGCATTGTGTCTTACCTTTATGCACTTATAACACCTCATTAGGTGAATTTTAGTTACATAAAACAAATATTGATGACGTTTCCCCTGTGTGTTACTTTCACATGAAGTAACAGGGTCAAACCTCAAAATATTGTTTAACACTACACCAGTCGTAGTCTAAAAAAAAGAGTTGTAAGTAGGAGTACTGCTTGTTTCCTGTATCGCACCCCTAAGTAAATACCAGTAGAGTACAAACAATTATTGTGTCCATCCAATATTTCAAGACCCATAAACTAAATGAATCCTCTATCCTGTGCACTAAAAAAACGATCTACGACTGTATTCGTATGTATTAATTGCGCGATGAGTCATAAAAAAATGTACATTATTAAAAACACACTGGACTAGTGTTAATACGAACATGGCAGACAGGATACAACTGGATAAAAAGCTTTCGGCCACGTTATCGAAAAATATATACACTGAATTACATTTAATGTGCTGTGAATGTAAATTATTTCTGCTTTGAAAATACAATTATAAAATGTTCATAAGAAGACTTAAAATTGTTTATAAAACACGTATCAGACATGCTTTCTGATATAATTGTCATATTGTAAGTGTCCCATGCGCGTGAATTACGACCACTTATGGCATATGTTTGGTACTATATCTTATCACCCAAGTTTCCCGCTTACAACATTCCCGCAACATTCCAGCTTAAAATGATGATCATAACACAAATATAAAACACAAATTTAGTTTCACAGTTTTGATTTTCAAATGTTCTAGCGTGTCATGAATTTACCATTCAAATGTACCATTTTTAAACTAGCGCCATAAATGAACTGCACATTTTTTATTACAAATTTACCTATAGCATTCAGTATAGAGGGCAGCCCGTGCGTATAAATATAAAATACACATTCATAAGAAAATTGAACATTGCTAAATGGATATCTGAAATACAAATGATAAAAATATACAAGGTCATATTACTTTGTGAATAGGTAAAATAACATGCTATTTAAAAATTTAAAATAAGGCTTGATTCCTGGCAAAGATTTTCAATCGCTGAATAGCACTCTCATTTTAGAATACAAAATTGACGCACTTGCAATGTGTTTGCTGAAAGAGGAAGCCGTGTACCCTCTCAAAAGCATCATTTAAGCGATAAAAAGGCATGAGAACACTATTAATTTGTGTCTCGAGAAATCGCGCGTTGCCGCCATCAGAATTTTGGCCGCGTTCCTGGGAAAGTAGCCACAAGCACACGCTGATTGTTTTTTTATTGGAAGGTACGAGATAACGTGGTGCCGCTATCATGGTGCCCCCGTTTGAAAGACACATCATATTTATTTTATATTTGAAAATATAAAACAATTTTAATTCCTCACTTTTTTTTAGAATTTAGATGATTTTGCACATTATTATGAAAGAAAATATTACATTAATAAGATAAAACAATTCTAATACTTCATATATTTTTATATACGAGTAGAATCAGGTGGATAGTATGCTAGAAAATAAAATAGAAACAGAAAAATGAATAAAATTGTCATAAACTATTATTAATTTGAGATTTTGTTATGGTGTTTCACAATATTCTGTTAGACTGAAGATTAGGCATCTGTTGAAGTAGAAAGTTTCGCTTTGAAACGATCGTAACTATACTAAATATCACGGGGTTCGATCCTAATTTTAGGGGTAAAGGCAATTATATGTATGCATCATTGTGCGAAAATAAGATAAAGAATTTACTTACGTATAAATAATATTTCAGCAGAGTGTAAATATTTCACGCAAAAATTGACTAGCTTCCGACGATCAGACATGGTTGCAGAAAGAAACAGAAAATTATTGTGAAATTGTAGCGTAAGGTGACATTTACTTTTAAGCACATTTCTTCAAACCCATCTCAAACTCATTTCTTCATTGTGACAGTAAAGGTCAGGCTTACGATATGTTTGGGGAGGCTCACGATCGTGCTAAAGGGAGCTCAGGCACCTACGCCCTGTGTTTTGCCTCAATGTGCGGCAAACTATTTTTTTCTATTTATATCCCTTATTTTTGTACTATATGTTCGCACGATAAAATTGTTTTCGATTTTTTAGTCAAACCAGCCAGCACAAAATCTAGGATACTGTGCACAAATTATCACACAATTTGCACTAGGTATTGTAATGATTTCTGGTTCGAATGCATGTTGTTCTTACATCATTATGGAGTTTTTGCAAACACACTTTTTCGTTTTCGGGAGCGAAAACCATAATATGTCGTAGCGCGCAGAAATCAGCCCAAAATATGCATTAATTATCCAATTATATTACTCTAACTACTTTTGATTGGACCAGCGGGAAGCTGGTTCAATCATAATGCTTTGGATTCCTTGGGTAAGCCCAGCGTACACAAAAACTGGAATAATGTGCACGAATAATAACAAAATATGCACTTAATCTTGGCTTAGTTGTATTAGACTAAACACAGCTTGCATGATATATGGGATACTATGGTTAAATTAGTACAAAATATGCACTAAATCCTGAACCTGTTCTAGTTTTGAAAGCTTTATTTAGTTGGGTAAACTATACGTACATAAAGAACGCAAAATCCGAACGATTTCAATGTGTGAAATGCTACTTTATTCCCTTATAATATTAACGTACTCGGGAAAGGGATTTTTTTTTCGATGATAACGTTTATGTACTTAAGTCATTTCTGCAATCATACATTCAAATGTATTCAAGCCACATGTTTTTCGGCGTCGTGTTGAAAATGTTATAATTACTACCTAGTCCTGATGAACATTTACCCCGCCGTAGTTATGTGAGAATAACATTATATTTATTCATTATACCGTGCTGACTGGAAAATTCTTGTTTTGTGAATATTGAATGAACTAATGTACAAGTACAATAATATAGGTGAAAGTTCAATGACTTATACGTTAAAAATAAGGGATATACATTTATTTTCTACAAAGAAAAGCACATCCTTCATGTTTTACAATGTTTTAATTATGTTTACAATTTATCTCTCCATCATCCCAATCGATATCAACTTTATTAGTTTAGGTTGAATGTAGATACGTAAGTGTAAGTTTCATATATAAGATCATGCACATTGTAATACACTGTCTTCCTCTTTTATATTCCAAATCATTTCTGTTATTTATTCTTCATTATAATGCACATTCTTATGTTTGAAAACAAGTGGAAGGTTTTCCCACTTCAACTGTGATTCAATTAATAATCTGTTTTTTTTTATTTCGTGAAATTTCAAACCAATTTTATATAGTCTAAACGTTAATATTACTTTACAGAAACTCACTGAAGGTGTGAAGGCAGTGCGGGAACTTGTCAACAAAAGAAGGGATGAACAATTGAAGGTATCGTTAACTTTTATTACTGATCTTATTTTTATGTAATATTTCGCTTATATCGACTTTGTTAAGTCCTAACATTCACAGTTACTTGAATTTATGCAGCATGACAATATACTTATAAACTGCCACGTGCAGAGTTATAGTTGTACAATGCATATACAGCTATAATCTTTTATGTAAAGATTTCCAACAGAAAGACAAGCTATTGTACATCGTACATCTTCTTGACATTATAATTACTTTATTTTGCTTCTCTTTTTTCCATTTTTACTCAGTTGCCAATGAAAAGACCGTCTAAAGTTCGTAAATAAAAGTAAGGAAACTTTAACTTACCCGTAGGGACTTTTTACAATAAGGAGGTAAAGATTTGATCGTTCAAACTAACAGTGAATATACACACGTTTAAAAATTTCCTCCCTATGCAGGCCAAATGTTTTTATACTTCGCAAAGAAACGTTTACAATTAACCTAAAATAATGCATTTCAATTTTAATGATCGCGCTTAATTTGACAGTAACACACGGTAATAGGATTATCTCTCAAATGTTACAAGAAGCTGGTTTGTATCATTTTCTTTGCTAACATAGTCATTTTTTTCTGTTAGCGCCATGTCAATTAATGCCCACCTTCCTTCAAATACATCTGACAGATTCAAATTCAGGTGATATAAAATCACATATATGTTAATCATTCAAAAAACTATAAACCACAAGACAATAGTAATTATCTAAACTATGTATTTCGTAATTACGTAGCTTCTCTAAAAAAGGTTAAAACTTTAATGTCTTTCGAAAAGTTTCAAAATATATATTAAACTAACTATATCCTTATTACGCTGTTAAAAAATGTTCAAATGATTTATAAAATCGATCTTTAGTATATTTGAAAGATACCGCTACAAATGCATTATATGATGGTTTAAAAATTAAAATTACCTACGAATGAGTCTCTTATATTTGTGGAACATCCATATTTGTTTATAATATTCCTGTATTGATTTTAGCATGCATGCCAGATATTATAAAGTCTGCTTGGGAGAGAATGCAATAATTAAATTATTCTACTGTTCTTAAGTGCTTATTCTAAACTTATTCTCGCACTTCCAAATTCACAGTTAGGAAGAATGGTAGAGATGAGGTGGTATGATTTATCCCACGTTCGATTGCATTGATCTTCCAAGAAACCCAGGAGTGGCAAATACACGTACACAATTTCATACGGGACTAATGCCCTTTTGAGTACCAGGCTTAGCTGCACTGCCGAAAAGTCTGCGCGTACTGGCTCTACGAGAACAAAATCAGAATCAAATCCCTACTTCAACCCATGGCGGTTGATTCGTCGTTAGATTCTTTGCCGCCTGAGATATCGCGATTCCAATTTATGTAAATAAAGAGGGAAAATTAAATAGTTATGATAATAATTCCGTAAGCCATTACATCAACAATTGCTGTAGCCCAAAATTGTCATAATGCCGATTTTGAGATACATACTGATTGGGCTGCAGTTGTAGCGTATTTTCCACGTCAGGAACGATCAGAGCAAACGAAGTGTGTATGTATTCATTTGATTCTAAATAATTTCATTTTGAAATTATAAATAGTAATACATTTTTGCGTGATAATTGGAGCGATACACCAGTAATGATTTATTAAATAACTATTTTCAATTTCAGGAATTGAACGCACACGTGGAACCTGTTGCCAACCAAGTAAAGCAGTACGCCGTAAAATTTACAGAGTACATTGAACAAGTAGCAAGAGCTGTTAATGGAAGTGAGGTAACATTGTCTATTACACTCCAAACGATTATATTTTGGCTCTTCTTGTCTACGTAAATTGAAACGCTAGTATGAAGTTGAAATTTATAAATGGATAGCCAGAAGGCAGACAATGACATTTTCATTACTCAGATATTAGTCAATATTCTCTAAATTATTTATTCATAAAAACGCTTACGTAAATCCAATATTTGCGTATAAATTCAATAACTGATTAATATTTTTTGTTACTTAATATCGAAATAGAGATAACAAAACAGTTCGAAAATATTATATAATTGAAGATAAAAGAAAAAGGTTTGAGGCTAGCGGTTCATATAAGTGTTATATTATAAAAAAGTAATTTGATTATTATTATTAGAATTATTATTACTGTATTATGATATTATCGTTTATACTTCACATTACATAATTTGATAAATGGACTACAATTTATAACAAGGAACACACGCCAGGTGTCAGAGCCCGAGCCCGATAAATCGAACACAGAGTATGGACAGCGCCTTCTCTTTTATAAACTGTTACATATATTGAAATCAAATGGCTGTTAATTGCTACTGGACAAAAAAGTATGCACGCTGGATGGTATGACAGCAGTAAGCATCATATTGAAAGTGGCTATCTTGACTATGCTTCGAAATTTTTAAGTGAATTAGTAAGTGAATCATGTGATATATCAATCCGTGTTGGAATGTGCCCCGAAAGACAATAACAAAGTCGATTGTTGCACACTTCTAAATGTATACCACAAATGACAGGTGTAATTAACCTCGATAACGTCAGTTTCACCTAGCATTACGTCTTCTTAAAATTGGGACTTCGTCGTCAGTTAAGGCCGTACTACTCGCAGCAACTTCTTTATGAACTTCCTGATGTTAACTTGTTGAAGTGCAAGTTGACAAAAGGTACTCTATAATAGGTCTAAGATAACATAAACTTGTTGCTGTAAACTTCCTGCTGGATATCAAATTGGTTTGATATTTTAAACTTCCTCGTGATGATGTTTCTAACAACATTAGTAAATTGTTAACGGCATTTTAACATTCTTCGCATGCGTAAATACATAGTTTGCTCTGTGAATCTATTATCACAATAGGTTGTAAATTTAACGGGTTATAATTTTTAATTATTAGTGACTTGCAGTGTTACATGCAAATTTTCTTAGCTGGAATTATTGAATTACACCGTAATCATCCTTGTCTCTGGTGGGTACACAGGAATGGTTATTTAAATCGAAGTTTGAAAGAGGAGGCTTGGAATGTTATTGTGTCGACATTTGCTGATTCTCAAACAAATGCAGCCAAGGTGGTCGTGATGAGAACATCGACATCGTCCGCATCACTCCACATCTTGTTGAATAGTACGAAATATTCATGTATCCCCAAGACCACATAATAAACTGAGGAAGTTGTTGCCACGTGGAAATTAGCATCAGGAAGTTCAGGAACAAATTGTTACGTGTAATATCACCAAGTTCCTGTTATCTTGCTTATCAATAAGTTAATGTGACGAAATTCATAAACAAGTTGCTGCGTGTAATAGTGCTTTTAGTGCATTTAACATTTTATAGTGCACGTCATGTTGTGGCTATGAGGATCATATTCTCCAACACAACAGCACCTCTGATGTACGTGTTAGATTTTCGTTCCTTCATCTCTTTAATAAAAAAATGTTTTTCAAACATTCGTCTAACACAATCTTCAAATAAATTTAACGTGTCATTTTGTCGTACAGGATTAAATTTATGCCAAAATTGACTTCCGTGTTGGGTCTTTTGGAACCTTCTAGCACAAATTGATATATCACATAACTCAATTTCTAGTTCAAAATTTTGAATCATTGTTAAGATGACCGCTTTCAAGGTGGCGTCCATTATCACCACAGAATCCAACATGTATTGTGTCCGGTCCAGTATACATTAATATCCATTTGGTTTTAATATATGCAACACTTTATACAAGAAATTGAATTATCAGTTCTCTTTATTCGATTTACTTTCTCTATACGTTTCATCCCTCTGGTTCTCCTGTCGTTATTTTTTAACGGCAGCACCTATAATTTTGTGCTGGGGAGGTTTACCTAGTCACTGAACCTGCATATTAATTTCCATCAAAATCGGGCTTCTACACCTAGCGAGTGTTCCTTGTTAAGTTAATATTGTGGAAATGTTTTAGTACATATTTTATGCTGGTGAAATTATTTATAAGCTTGGAGCATTTCTGTTTGAACTTTATATTCACTAAGAAGTTCGTCCTAATATTTTAATGTACATCAATTGGACCATTGTGATAGGCGTAAGTGGTCTTGTGACCGTTATCTACAGTTCGGTTCTTCTTGATGGCACATTTTTTTGGTGTTGGAACAATAGAATCGTGAAAATAATTATCAAGCTCCTTACCGAACTGTTGTTATTTATTTATTTATTTATTGACAAGAATCCAGATAGAGCACTAATGACAATTTTACACTATGCATTAAAACAATGAAAGGAAATAATCAACACCAAATAAATGAAAAATGAAAATTAACAGCAAGAATATCAACATATACACAAGAAAAAGCATTATCTCAACATATATCAAATATCGATAGCAGGTTTTCATAATTGGTGGAGCAAAATCTAGATAGTTTGAAAATGATTTATTCTGAGAAGATAACTTACTAATTAAGGAACCTTGTGCAATAGCCTGTGTGTCTGAAAAGCAATCAGACCATTAATGCTAGTGGATCTTACAGAAAATAGAAAAACAACTCGTGAAGAATATAATCAGATCTGATATGTTCATTTATCACTCTTATATATGTTCTTGAAGTCATGCGAATATACACGTTTTAAAGGAGGTATAATTTGAAAGCCCTCTAAGAGTTAATGTTTGCTGAAATTGTGCGTAATTGGGACTCAAAAGCGCACGATAGCCAATAAAAAGTCCATAAATCCATTGAACTTAGGCAACAAGGTGGGATATGCAATAGCCAGATAGGAGAACAATATTCAAGGTGCTGACATACGTGACTACAAAAGCGGATGTTGAAGAAAGCGGATACTTGAAGAAAATTGTCATTCCAGCCTTGGCTTGAAGTGATTTAATCACAGCCACACTGAGAAATGAAAATAACATTTATAGTTGAAGCCCATTCATAAATGTCTTGTATCTAAATAGAAGGGACATTACGTAGCTGTGCATAACATACAAACATCACTCTCGATGGTATTGTCAATGAAGAAAGCAAAATACCAGTAATGAATAAGCAAATAGCGTTTTACTTGAACACTATTTTCTATATAACGAGTTTCCACTGCAAAGCTTCATCACTGTCGACATTTGACAATAGCCGTGCAAAACCTGCTATGCTGATTAGTGATCTACGAATTTCCATTAGGTCACGGGAAACATGGCGCGGTAGTTAGCGAAATATCATTTCTAAATCAATACGAAAATAAATATCACGGTAACACGCATCAAAGACTGCGGATTTATATATTACTGGAATCGACAAGGCACACAGAGCACTAGAAATCAAAGATTTAGCTTGCAGTTAGGTCAAATATGGCGAATTTCAAAACCTCATGCAAGAAATACCAATTTACAAATGGTATGAAAAGGCGGCTTGTGAATTACAATAGCTCATTTTGTTACGCCTCACAGGGCTGAGATATATCCAAAGCATAACCCAACATTATTATCATGCACATCCCTAGATGAAATAGAAAGATTTTAATATTACAGAGCACTTGGTACACTACATAGACACACTTGCTTCAATTAAACGCAGGGAGCACTCACAAGCACGACTAACAACATAATTACACACACAGGTATGAAGAAGCGATCAACATAATTGTAAAATATTAGCAACCTTAAAAATCAGGGCACCTAAAGTACTGCTGTGGGATCAAATTGACATATTTGAGAGCAACTCGTACTTCAATTTCGTTGATTTCTTAATATAAAATGCCAATTAGAAAAATCAAATTTATCTTGAGTACCAATACACCGGAAGAAGTTCAATTTGCACGATGTTATCTACGAGGTTTCTGGAAATAAGCTAGCTAATGAAAAGAAATAAAATGTATTGTCATGCGAGTAAACTTAACTGGATCGCATGTGATAAAGTGATGTTAATGACGTACTTGAGTGAGGTTACCTTTGCTTATGGGTAAATAGAAGTCATCCATGGTGCAGGATTTATTTCTGTTTCTATAATCAAATGAATGTAAATTTGTTAAAAATTTATTATTACTAAGTTGAAGTATAGCCATTATAAAGAAAGACGAAAATAATCTGTTCCCACTGTAAGCTAATAAATTCATAAATATTTGCATCTTATAAATTATATAAGGTTATACTCAATCTGCTTTAATGGTTCATAACGAATGATTTATTTAACATATTCTCCGTCTTCAACCTACATTATTCTTCTCAGTTTTACATTTTTCTTTATTCAGTGTTTTGTATACCTTACAAAATTCAGTTATTTTTTGTTTCTTCTGCGATGCACTCGTTTCGTCTTATTTAGTGACTTGGAGACCGTATGGAGCTTGAAACAAATTGATAATGAAAGGCAAATCATTATTCTCTGCATTTTAGTAACTCCTTTTAGTTTTTCAGGTAAAGCATGGCCTGAGAAAAAAAACAGAAGTATTTCCAAAACTTCGTGGTTTGTAAATATAGTTCACAAGTCTGTAAAGTCATTGGCCGTATAATTAAAAGAACAACTAAAAGACTCTTCGATCTCGAAAGACTACAGTTGTAACGTGTTTTTACTTTATATTACATCACTGTTCCAACAAAAAAAAATCACTACAAAGCTATTCAAATTTGTGTATCCTATTATCCAATTCATTTAATAAAACTAGGACAAATCATATAAAAAGCCGACTAACGAACATATCATTTAAAAATAGTATTTTCATTTATCTCTGCTTTCTGCGGTCTAACTTAAAGCCCACATAAGAGTGTGGTTTGAGGAACAAATGTGTTTTCAATTAACAATGTACTTTTGGCTATAACATACAAATTATTATATTAAAACATCGTCGCAGTGGAACATTAGAGTTAACTATATATATGTGGTTATCGAGGGGCAAATAAATCTCAGATTTCTTTACCTTCTTTTGTAATTGTTATTTTTTTTAGAATCAAATCGCCTTCGTATATTCAGTACTGCATATTTGCAATAATGCCAAAAATTCATCTGTTTGTCTTCTGCATCTGCAGTTTTGCCTCTTTTTTTTTACCGAAACATATTGTTGGTATTAGCAAAGGTGTCCCGTCATATACGTATTACTGAGAAGAAACACGTATAGAAGAAAGTATTTAGATTCAATTCTTCTAATGATTTAAAAAAACGCCACTTGTACGTTCAGTGTAATATGTTGCCTCGTTACAATATTAGTAATTTTGCAGCTGCATCTATACTATAATTCTATGGAAGTTTATAAGTTTTGTTGCTAGTATTATCCGTTCCTATGGAATCAAAATTGTAGATTGAACATTCATACAGATTTGGAGTATTTTACAGACATTTCAATATTTATTTATATCGACAAATTTGAACAATAGTTCAATATATACAATTATTTTCTTTGCAGGCTGACAAGAAGGCTGTTTTAGGATCAATCTATACAATCATGAAGGATGTATCAATTCAAACTCAAGTAAGTAGTGTATACTGGGAGCATTTATTAGAATGTATATATAAAGGTAAGCAAGAAAGTTCTGTCTCTTTTTCACCCACCAACTTCGAACATCGATATATCACCTAAGACGTAACTGGAAGATAAAAAATAGTCCCCTTCAGCATCGACGACCTTCTGCCAACGTTCTGGAGGGCCATGGAGCCGCGGTAGAACTTGGTGGGTCGTGAAGCGAAGAAGGTATCAAGTACATTTTGCACTTTTACTAGGGATTTGAACTGGCGTCCAAAGTGGTTGTCCAAGGAATGGAACAGGTGAAAATCGAACGGTGCAATGTCCGGGGAGTATGGCGGGTGCAATAGTGTTTCCCATCCAAGGCGTAGAATGGTGTCCCGGGTCATCCTAACCACGTGGAGCTTAGCGTTGTCCTGTAACAGGAGGAACCCTTTGCGATTCAGAAGTGCTGACTCCAGAGTTTTTAGCTTTTGTTGAACACCACTCAACTGCTGACAGTACATTCCAGGTACGCAAAATGTTATGGCAGACGCTTTGTCCCGTATTAATGTAGAGAAATCCCTATTAGTGGAAATAAATTCATTCTCTTTAGTTCCTAAAGAAATGGCTGAGTTGACAGTGGATCAATGGAAGGAAGAGCAAAGGTTAGATAAAAGTTTGGATGATTATTTTCAGATATTTTAAGGTACTAGCGGAATTCAACAAGGTGTAAAATGAGTGAAAGGTATTAAGCAACACTTTAAAATTACGAATGGAATTCTTTTAAGAAAATATTTCATAATGAACAATGGAAGATTGTGGTCCCCAGTTCCCTTCGGAAGAGGATATTACAAGGAATTAATGATTCCCGAGGTCATTTTGGAGGAAAAAAGACTCTTAATCTGATATCGAAATTTTTCTATTGGGAAAGTATGAGGTCAGACGTTCTGAACTATGTTCGTGATTGTGTGGTGTGCGCTAGGAGTAAAGCCAACAATCGGCCTGTAGTTGATAACTTTATGACTGTAGAAGCGAAGACTAATCGTGACATCCTTTCAGTAGATGTCGTGGGAAAGTTACCTATGTCGAAGGAGATAAATATGTATGTTATTACATGTATGGATGTATTTTCGCGATACTTGGTCACTTACCCCGTTAGGAATGCCACTGCGTCTACAATCGTCAAGTGTTTGGAAACCTATTTCCTACATCTGGGTGTTCCCAGATCTATCATCACTGACAATGGACCTTGTTTTGTATCCAACAAATTTACATCGTTCATCAAATCCAAGGGTATACAACCATACGAAACTACCCCTTATCACCCGCAGAGCAATCCTGTTGTAAGAATTCATCGGGAACTGAATCGTTTATGGAGAATTTGTTGCAGTGAAGATCATCGTTCATGGAATCAATGTTTGATTGATATTACGATCCTCCTGAACTATACAATTTCTCAAACAGTCGGATTAGCTCCAGTACAAGTACTCTTGAATGAAAACAACATTATGCCGGTATGGGAAACATTAGGAATCACCAACGTCGTTAAAGAGAACGCTCCAGACTGGACTAATAAATTTGTCATGGTCAGTGACAGGAAGGACAAAATCATAAAACGTCGCAACAAAAAGATAAATGATGCGTCGTTTCCACGTAAAAAAATTGAAGTGAGCGATCTAGTATTCCTGAAAAATCGCATGCTTAGCGAAGCTAGTTCAAATCACATCAAAAAGATGTATAACTTATTTGTTGGTCCATACGTTTGCATTCAAAAGTTGAGCCCTAAAGTTGTTGTGCTACGTGATCTGAACAATGGTAAGATAGTAGGTAAACAATCTACGCAAAACTGCAAACTATGGAATCCCACCAAGGAAACGAAAGAAAAATGGCTAGAGATGGTTAAGAGATTTCAATTGAATTAAATAGAAATTTCATTGTTACTGTGAAGTTTCAGAGTTCGGTCCTTTATTGGGCGCCAAATGTAATGGATCACAAAAAAAATAATCTATCATCCGAATGAGTGCTTGGTTAGGCAACTTTCAGTTATGAGGTTGGCTACATTTTTTCGGATGGATAGTTAGAACGTAACAAGGTATCGGGGCGGAGGGACGCACACGATACTTCAATGTGCGCTGTATATTATAAGTGGTGATTAAATAATGAAAGTTTCATCCCATTGTCGGGGTTGGGACACATATTCGTCCATCTTTTATATTAGTGTGAGTGCTGAGTGAAAATATCAAGTTAAGAAGTATTTGCTGAGCTGGATATAGTGGTCGTGGTTCCTGCATTGGACATTGTGGATAACCTTGCCTTCAACCTGGATACCGGGAAGGAGATTCCAGATTTATTAAATATTGGTGAGAAAGAGAATTTCTATATTAGTCCAATGTGCGAGTGAAATATACCATGGACAGTCCGGGTGAGTACCACTTTTGATATGTTAATTTCACATAGCCTCTTATGGACGAAAATATCATACTTGTAAACTGTACGCACAACGCCAGAAGATTTGTCTTCATGTCTATTAATAATTTGAAAGAAATATTTACACTATAAATAACTGTATTCGTTTTGCAAAGAACATTATCCCAGTTTTTGTTGTTTAATCGTAGTTTCTGTAAGCTGTCAGTGGATTCATGCTTCTTAACAACAACAATTACGCAGAGCGAGAGCGATTGTTGCGAGGCGATTAGACTGTTCTTTTTCATTTTTTCTGGGAGAAAAAATGTAGACAAACACTTGTGTGCAGTGGTGTTACGTCATCAAGCAGAGACGATATCACATGATTTACAGTGTTACTAATTCGAGACAGAATTTACTAAAAACAGCACTGATGTTATTTATGACAACAGACTAAAAGTATTTCAAGGAATTTTATACGGGATTTCGAAAGACTCGAATTAGCATAAATAAAGAAAGGCGGTTATCTTCGAAGGAAACGTAAAACAAGCAGTGTCATGCTAAGGTGGTTTCGTTGATAAATTTTACGATTTTCTTTTCGTGCTGCAAAGAAAACGATTGTGTTTTAAATATTGGCGAAGAACTGAAAAATCATCAATTTCTATGAACTTCTCATTTTCGTGATAAATGTTACAGTGTTTATTTTTTAAGATAGTATTGGTTTCATACTGAAGTTCCAGTTACGTCATATTTTGGAATCCAGTTGCCTTGGATAATATTGACTCCAGCTTTGTGCAGAAATATAACCCGGTACAGCGGCGTGGGAAAAACAATATATACTTATCCTTCAATCGAAGAAGTGTATTGGATACTTACCCTCTAACATGTTGAATGCTAGGTTTTTGCTTGCCTAAAGTGTTGAAGGGGATCCAGGATCAGTCAGGAGAGGAGCATAATAAAGAAGCGGACATACCTCGGAAGAAGATTTTTGTGTCATCCCTGTGATTGAACGAGTAGAAAGGACTACGAATTTCGTAACTAATATTATAAACCTTATTTTTTTTTATTCCTGTACCCCTATGATGTTAATTTCCTTCCATGAACATTTTGATAGTAGATCTTGTTGCTATCTTAATTTCGTTATTTTGATATTCAGAATCGGATAGGATTTTCTTGATTAAAATTCATTGGAGTTGCGTTGCGCTGTGATATTCCTTATTCTAGGTGTGGGGAATTTTGATTTTCATTTTGTTCTCAGTCGTGGGAAGTTTTTCGAATAGTATTTCTTCCACCACAATATCTTTCGATCCGTGCGCACGCGATCGTGTCGACAAGAATAGTCGGTTTTTTTACTTCGTTAGAGACTTTTCGGTCTTCAGAGTATTTTCAGATCAAGTGGCTAAGTGTTGATTTGTTTTGATCCAGTTTGATAGATGTTGGAGAGTCATCATAAGGTACGTGTAATTTAGTATTAAATATTGGTTTAATGAGAGTGTATTGGTGTATGAATAAATTGTTTATTACCATATTGATATGTAAAGTACTGTTATGGTCGTAACTCATAAGTAGTATGGGGGTACCTTTTTTAGTAATATTCTGAAAAATCATACTTTCACGTTATTGCAAGCTCGTATCGTGAGGTTTGGAATTGTTCAAATATTTATAAATAGAAGACATTATATTACACTGTTCTAAGGTGTTACTCGTATATTTATAAGTATAAACACCTAGAAATTTCTAAAAAAGTTTATTTTTTCACCTTATATTGAAAGCAATACATATGATTTATACTGTTACTAAGTCATAAAGTATTTTAACGTAACATTTTGTTAAGTAAAGAATAAATACGTGTTTTATTGCGAAGAGTTGGTCTGATAATACACCTTTAGTGTAAAAAAGCTAAAGAATATTTGACTCTGTCATTTGAAAAGGTGTTCTATACGCATTTAAGATTATTTTTGCTAGTTTTTGAGTAAGTTTCCTCAGAATTGGTAACTCTTATGTTTGAAGCTTACGGATAAATAATAATAAACTGATAATTTTTGGAAATACCGTAAGTCTTTTATATATTTATCAATAATATTCAACCAAAGACATTTTTAACAATAATTTTTATATATATTATTGTGGTTTGATATTGCTATACTGGACATAAACTTCTTTATTGAAAAAGCAACATACGTCAGCGATTGTTACAAATTATTTTGGATAAATGTTTATCTTGTGTATAATTTTTAGTTATAATAAATAAGTTCTTTTCATCAATAGTCCAGGTGTTTAAGATACAATCATTTAGAAGTATCAGTTCACATAAGGTTCTAGGAAGTTTTCTAGTTTTATTATTCATTCCTTTCTCCAATACTGATGTGGTTCTTTTTGTTGGTGTTACTTGAGTAGATTTTTCATCATTACTAGTGTGGTGTACCTATTTAACCAAAATCGTAATACATTGAACCCATCCTGTGTTAGTACTTACTATTTATTCAATAACATTAGACAATTTCACCGTACGAACCCGTTATAATATCACAGCAAGAATGCAATCTCTACATGTCATCACACACAGTTACACAATACAGCCTGTTATATCTGCCAGTGGAAAGTTGCTGCGCCCATGTTCATAGTCTTGAAAGAGCTTCATGGTACGTTTGGGCCACGGATTCAACAATGTTTCGCCCACAAAACTTATACATTTGTGCATCATCATCTGGGAAAATGACAAAACAAATCATTAAGGCTTGGTTCCAATCGGTGTTCCTTCCACTGGTGAATGAGACCAGAACAGTAATGTTAGTCGACTCGTGGACGGGTTATGATCGAGCCGACTTGGCAACAATAATGCCACTGAACAGGCGGCGCAATATAATGACGATACCTACGCACACAACTAGGTTAATACAACCTCTGGACGTGTATGGCGCCAGAGTTTGGAAGAACTTCGTACGAAAAGTATCTGATGCGATACGCCTTCAGCAACTCAACATCAATCTACACAGCAGAGACAGTATCCTGACACTTGAATGACTTGTGTATAATCAACTGTGATCTCCACGGTACATGCGTTTAGTCTAATACGCGTGCTTTGGTTCTGGGTATCTTTCAACACTACCAGAATACTTTCCAAATCCAGTGGAGTTTTGTTTTCATTAGTTGACGTCATTGGTCTGTGCAGCAGAGTGCCAGACCCCATTCATCATCAAGTGTTCGTGGTGACAACGTTGTTTTTTTATTGGACGATTTCTTGGTGAAATATCATTTTTGTACTACTTATCAGGAGTGAGAGATTTGTTTCCAGCATACACCCGTGCACACTGTTATGTTGTACGTACATATGTACGCGAATTTTCGTAGTGATGTCATGTTGATACTCATGCGTGGTACTGAAATGAGCGTGGTACATATGTGGACCATCTGTTATTACATTCTACTGTGCAATGCATGTTTGTTTTTGAGTTACTACTGCCCACACACGTTTTCGTTTCCAGCATGCATCTCATCGTTGTTCCCATTACGCGATATATGCCACCCACTGTGCAGTACTGTCACGCTGGCAGCCTCTACGCACGGTGTTTGCATCCTTCCTGAGTGTTCTCCCATCTTCGTGCATTGAGGTGAATCTGCGACTTTTCGCATACGGGCGAAGTATGCACCCAAAACAAAAACACGTATTTTCCGTTTTCGTTTCTTGTTTCTTCCTGCTCCTTGCCACCCTCTTCTCTCATTTCCGTAGCACATTGTGGCAATGTTGGAAATCCGGAAATGTGTCATTGGTCCATTTCGGGATGTTTTCGCATGGGTGCGTCCTACCTCATGGCCTTGCGTCGACTATGGGTAGTATTTCGTACATGTAACCTTTTCCGATCTCTCTTCTCGTTCTCGTAATATTTCACACAATCTCGTTTTGACCCCAGGTTTATGCCCCTATTTGGCCCTTGCAATGCGATTCTTGGCCGATATAAAACTACGTGTCGCCTCTTTTTCGATGTTCTCTATGTCTGTTCAATCTTATCACAATCGGCGTGTTACATCTGGGTACCCTTCCTTGTTAGATTGTAAATTCCGATACTGTGTTCAGGTTTATATTATCCAGACTGATTCACAAAGATGAACAAAGATATGCAAAAGTTATCTTGCAGACAAAACTTTCACAGCCCTAGTAACATTTTGCAAAAGGTTCATTTGCGGAATAATGAGGGATTTTTCTCAAAATATTAAATATGCATTAATACCGCAGAAATATATACCTATGTGCAAACGTTTCAGAATACATGCGAATCTTTTCGTGTTCCAATTAAAACGTTAATATTCCTCGTCTTAAATTCAAGAACATCCCACTAAAGTCTCTTATAGAAAAACCTACAGCAGCACACGCTTTTTGGAATATGCGCAGCTACTGTTAGAATTGATACAGCCGTTGCTAACTTTCAAGCAGCAAACACTTCCCAAATAACCATCTTATCAACACGCCTTTCCACGTCACAATTTGCGATACATGTACTAAGGTTTATATGTGATGACTCATGATCCTTTCTCTACAGAACCTTATGATTCTAGCTCATTTAGGCGCATATCATCAACTTTACTTTTTGACCACATTTTCGGAGATTACTAACAATACACGACATTGACCTATGGATAAGATAAAAATGGAATATGTAAAATAAACTGTGACGAACTCAGCCGCATTGTTTTTTGTTGTACGTCTTCGAACCAGGGACGTATAAGAGTTAACAACAGCTTCAACGATAATTAAAAGTTCTTCAAAAGAAACTACTACCGACTAATTTAGTAACAATTTCATCATCTTTATGAATGATGGAACGCCCCACCAGAATTCCAAGAATGCAAAAAGTCATAAATGGCAACTATATTAGTATACTTCCTAACAAATCCTTATCAAAATATGAGTTTTCTCTAAAATATTTGGAGCGGCAAGAAGAAAATCCTTAAAAGGAAGCACATTGAAGCCAAAAATGATTTGATTAAGGAATTCCATAATGTATGCATTAACAATAATGACTTACATCATAAGTGTACTAAATTTGTAGGAACAATTATTCCACACAGACCGTATCATTTGATAAAAACTAAAGACGAAATAATAATTTTGAAATACGTAATTTTCTTCCATTTTTTATTCCTTTAATATTAGTAATGCAGAAATTACAAATATGTAAAAATTGTATGTGCGTATCATATACACTGATTAATTATATTTAAAAAGCATAAGTTACACACATTAAAATGAGTATAAAATCAAATACATGTAACTCGCATTAGGTACACATATAATTAGGATTTAAAATTGGATTGGAAATAATAATGAAAGAACATGAATACTAACCTAAAAAAATTGAACCTACCTGTAGATTAAATGGTATTCCTATACGTTTTACTACTTGTGTCATGCTGCAGTTGCAGTTCTAAAATAAAATAGCTTTACATGAAATATTATTTTTTACCGCAAAGAACAGCTAAGTAACATTACTTCGAAACAGGACCTTTCAAAAGTGTGTGTTTATCAGGACTTTCATTGATGAAACCAATTTGCTTGCTGCATCTATATTTGAAACGAAATACAAATATGTACTTGATTTGTTAACTTGCATTAACAACACCGAAAAGTATTTTCATCTCACAACACGATTAACTATATGTCTCGCGAATTACTCATACAACTTAATTTTTAAAACTTATCACAGTATGATACTTGATATCCTTAAAACTATTAAACCCCTTCGATTTAATAAGTGAAATCTGACACTCTTGGAAATCAAAAACAAGTCACGCAGGCAGTCAGCAGAAAAGTTACCGCGTGAGCAACATTAGTGCTCATCGCGGAAATTTACAGGTTGACAGCGTTTTCCAATATTTGATGCTGAGTCCTCAACAGTCTAATAAATTAATTGCTTCCATCCATCTGTTGGTAAAACTGTGTTATATTGACATATCGAAAATCAGATCATCTTTCAGTTCAATATACTACATAATTCTAATCCGAAGAAGATCTCCGAGACTGAGGCAGGTTTGGAAGCCCGGTGAACATAGAGACAGAAGTCCATCTCTCAAATCTGCTGCCCCCGTCGACTTTATCCGCCGCGAACAGAGCCAGTCACGATGTGATTCCGTTTCTCAGACATATTATCCACGTTTGAAGCTATGAGAAATAGGAACACCGAGGTGACATATAATGAAGAACTGTAATCCCTTCGTCATCCAGCATTCAGTTTAAGGGTAAAGATTTTATCACCAGAGTTTGAGAAGGTCATTTTTATAATAATTCCTTCTATATGCATTTATATAGTAGGATAAATTAATGTTGTGCACGTTTTATTATTATTATTATTATTATTATTATTTAATATGTGGTACAACACAAACATAATACAATAGGCAAAATGTTTCGACTTATATTTTATCCTAAGTTCAGAAGAAAATTTCATACCAATTACTTCAATTACCTACTTTATATTAATGGTAATAAGTTGAATTTTAGAAAGCCGCATTTATCCATTTCCCTCCTATTATTGAATCATTACTAACAAACTTAATGCGTCTTCTTGTTCTTGTTCTTCTATTTTTCTTCTTATAACTATGTATTTTTACTAAAACGACCACCATAGCTGACCTCTAATAAAGATTTGCTCTTTCAATATTTAAAGCAACATTTTCTTATTCTATTTTTCCTTCTCCTGCTCGTTTCCCAACTTCCATTACTGCTACTACTACTACTACCAACACCACTAGTACTGTTACTATTACTACCACTACCACCACCACCATTTCAACTTCTTATTCTTCTACTACTGCTATACCCACCATCAGCTATACTTCTACTGCTATCACTATCATACCGTGCATGCAGTACACACCTTTTTGTTCTACGCCAACCAGCCACAATAGATGAATTCAACTGCCTATTTAGAATGAAGAAAATCAATGAATCAAAATAGATTCCGGTGTCCATAGCCGATGGTCCTTCTCTACGTCAAAAATTCAATGGTAGGGAGTTGCTTTCATTAGGACTAATCTATTTCCAATCTACCTAGGAAATACTTTTTTAGTAGCATTTAACCCCATTTTAAATTGATTAACAAAATTTTGAGAATTATGTAATCGAAATAAATGCTGTAAGTAAAGGTTGAATGTGTATTAAACAGTTAATCAGTTTCAACAAACCACGTTCATATACTAATAGTGATTACTTGAATTAATGTTTCAGGAACATTCCGCTCGTAATATTTGTTTAAATAAAAACACAATTACTAGGATTAATCTGATTTAAAAGAGCACTTCGACAAGAGTGATAGCACGTTCCTAATTTATTCTTTTTTGTGAGAAAATTCCAATCTGCGTTACCTTGAGCGTGGTCAACAGACACCAACTTCACAATTCAATTACAGTTAAATTACTTTTATAAATATTTAACAACAGATGATATTTACATGACAAATTACACATAAATACGGGTTTGAACCGTCCAATTTTCAACCGTACTGTCCCGTTTTTAGGACTATTGTTCGGTGTCTGGTTACAAGTTCAGACCGGACGCGTAATGCTGAATGCAGAGAGACCATTCTTAAAAGTTCATTTAGGTTAAAGTTTAGATCTACAAGTTTACAATTTGACGCCTTACAGTTTCTAATTTCATGGTCGGAAAGACTTACAGGACCTGCGCCAAAGTTACCTGAAGCCTTGTAATAATATTGCAAAACGCTAATTATAACTACTTGTGGGTTTGGTTACATCACATTTTAATTTATTTTTAGTATTTTCCTACCTCTAAATACTAGAGTTAAATTTTAGCTGTAATTGCATGCTTTGTACATAGAGTCTTAAATTTCAATTTTCTTCGTAAAATATACAATTCCCCATTCTCCTTCCATCACTTCTTATCTTTTATTTAATAGATAACAATTTTACATTGATCACATTGCTAAAACTTCATCCTGCGTATATTAAAAACTGCACTAAGTACAATAATATAATCAGTAGTGGGAGAAAGGGAAAAAGCAAATTATGAAAATGCCCTTCTCTGGCGTGAAACGTTGTTTATCCTATAGAAATACAACGGATGTTCGAAGCCAGAGATTGTTTATATAATGCATATTATATTTCTTTTCTCTGACACTGAATATATCCATTGCGATATTTTCGCACTAAACCGACTCAAAAGTTTTGTCATTTATTTCCTTCTTCTAACTACTGATTCATCTATACTTTCTATGAATGCATTGCATGTTCAATATCCTTATTGGATGAGAAGCCAAGAAGCAAGCAAGCAACAGTTTCAAATCTGTTTCACAAATTGAAACAAACCGAAATATTCGTCTTTTAAACATTTTCAAGCAGGTAACCCTAATTGTAAAATGTGTCTATATATTCTCAAGCTATTCAAAGATAAATCCTAACAAACACGCAGCTGCTGATCATCAATATCTGATGAATTTAAACGTTGTCAAACGTCCAAAAGATGTCAAACGTTCCCAAATAAATCCTCGAGTTACGATAAAAAATACAATATTGCGCGCGCAGCACTCCTAATTCTGTACGACCAATAGATTTAAACATACAAATGGTAAAGTACACAATAATAAACATAAATAATTTTAGTACCACCGGAATTCCAATAAATAAATTCATTTCCTACTTAAGAATTTTCTAGTGACTATCATGGCATCCGTCTGACTGCACAATACAACTAAAGCCATCGCTACTAGTATAAGTACTTTTTACTTAAATGAACGCTTTTTTTATTACATCACATCATATTATTCTGAGTAAATCCATAAGTGATTGAGTAAGTTTCCATACTGTTACACAATTCGGGCCTCGGAAACTGTGTAATTTGCACAGTTCCATAGTTATGGCTTTCATTTTACATATATATTTTCCACCTTTCTTGAGGGTAAAATCACAACAATAATATATATTTCCATTATTTTAATATTAAATAAAGACACTTGATTAAAAAAGCAACAATTCTTTTTTCAATGAATTAATGATTTGATCATTTTAACTATTTTTCGCACAAGGAACTCCGAATCTATTCAAACATTTAATAAAAGTTTCTGGGGTTTCGTGAAAATAAATTAACTACAAACATTTACTTGATCTAGCCAGATACAATGAATTCCTCTTATTCTTATCAGTAATCAGTTTGCTACTAAACGACAGTGTCAGTTATTTTAAGTTTTGGGAACTCGCTCAAGAACAATGGAAAATATCGCCGACATGCAAATCATACATAAATCGACTCATTTTTATTTTAACATTATTATTTTGTTAGTAATAATAAGAGTATTGAATGCAATAGTAATTATATATAATCAATAATACTGAAGTTCCTTTACAAGTGTTTATTGATTTATTGGGTTATCATCACGGCATTGGAATTACCCTCTAAGTGCAATATAACATACATGAGCATGCTCAGCAACATAAATAACGACATATAAATAAGAAGGTGATAACTTTCCCATTTTAAAGCGCAACATGTATATGCCATCGCGTTTATAATAAACTCTTCTTCAACAAAAACGTAGACTTACATTTGTCTTCAACTAGAGTAAGCAACTATACTATGGTTTGTTCCCATTAATCGGCGATCATAAAGCTCTAAGGCAATCTGTCATAAATTGAAGAGGATAGGGTTTCATTTGTGTCTTCCATATTATTGAACAATTGTGTTTAGCTTCACACATTTGTTTGTTTGTCCATTCGATTCTTTAGTTATAATATTGTCAACTAGATTGTAGTTATTGCGTATATATACGTAATTTTAATCGTGTATTAAGTGCGTGTGTCGTTTGAAAGTTCTTAGATTGCCTGTAAACCGTTTCCAGGAAATACTTAAAGAAAATATATAATATATACTCCTACATTACATACTCTTACCTCTACTATTACAGCTAAAATTACAACTACCTCTAGTTCTACATATGCTACTTTGTCTACTTCATTACCTACTAGTACATCTATTACTACTACTACCTCTACTCCTACATATGCTCCTACATCTAATACTACATATACTGCTACATCTATAACTACACCTGCTTCTACATTTAATACTGCATCTACTAAAACATCTACGATAAAAGTTATTGAACCTTCTCAGCTCTTCTTACTTCGCCCTGCCTTGACGCCGCCCCTGCGCCTTCGGCAATTTCCTCACCCTTGTCCTTAATAGATTGTAGTCTATATCGCTGATAAAATAGCGAAGAAAAGCTACCTGTGGGTGTAGGGCATGGATGATTTGGGTTTAATTGTTTCATCTGGGTTAATAAATGTTAGTTAAACTAACGAACATAGCACTACTTACAGTAACCTGAGTTCAGTTAAGTTATCCCAAATAGCATTTTGTTATTAAACCCTAGGAATTTGTGGACTTATTTTACAATCATGTTACTGCATCTACTACTACGGCTTCTACTATAAATACTACTACTTCTACTACTACTTCAACTACTAAATCTAGAAGTACTTCTACTTCTATTCCTACACTTACTATTACATATATTTTACGTTTACTTCTGGAACTACAACTACATCTACTACTACATCTACTTTTACATATACTACTACATGTACTAGACACCTACTCCCATATTCTACTTCCTCTACAAATACAACTACTAATATACCTACTCCTACAACTAGTACTATTTCTGTAACTAGATTTACTCCTACACCTACAGTCATCTTCAAACTTCTCAGCCTTGCGGGCTTCGTCGCTCCTGGCCGCCCCCCTGTCCCTTCGTCCCTTCCCTCACGCATGCAGTAATCATTACCCTCAAACGAATTTTACGAGCTGTCGTTCGTAATATAACTAAGCACATCTATCTGTAGGTTTATATATTTATATGTTACAAGTAATTTTGATTTATTAGGTTAACCTAGGTCAATAATGGTTAACTAATGTTAGTTTTCATTATATTAACCTTAGTTATGTTAGCAGATCCCAAAAGGAATGAAGTTATCTCCTCCATATCTGTGGTGTCAATTTACATCCTACACTACTACATCGACTACTATAACTACAACTACTACTAAGAACATCTACTACTACACCTACTCCAACATCTACCCATACATATATTACTACTTCTACTCCAACATCTACTACTACATCTCCCAATATCTACGACTACATTTACTCGAACATCTTATACTACAGCTACTCCTAGATCTACCACGATACATACTACTGCTTTACAACTACATCTAGTACATTTACTCCTACATCTAGTACTTCATCTATTATTAATACTGCATCTACTACTACTACTACATATCCTAAACCTTCGCCTCTCCTATTGCAGATGCAATTAGGTTTAACAATTAAGGCATCTCATGTATCTGTTTGAGAGCAAGCTCCCCTGGTCCCCTCATTTTTTAGAACATTCACTTTTATTTATGAACACTATTATTTGGTATTATATTTACTTTCTCCGTGCAGAAGCCTGCAATTTTCAATAAAAAGGATTTTTTATGTAAATCGATTCGGGGGCATGCTCCCCTGGTGATTCTCCTTATTATTACTATTATACATGCAGGCGCATTTGGAGTACCTCGACATAGCACCTATTATCCGATGTAAATGCGGGAATCAGATGCTAAGTTATTCTAATTTATATTTTGTTTTAAGATGGCGGCTTTATCTATGAAGTAATACATTTGTACTATTATAATTGGGCTTTCCTTCTTTATAATGCAATCCTGATTAACACACCGTTTACTCTAATTCAATAGGTTTGCTGGAGGTTAGAGAATGAGATACAAAAATGTAAAATGTTAAAAAATGGCGGCTGTATCTACGTGACGTTACATGTTATCAAAATTCTGAGATAGTTATTTTTCTCGGGGTGCCATTCTGAACATAATGTCATTTCTACCATTTTTCTATATCATTTTTTTATGTATGTTGTAAACAAAAATCTCAGAGGGGAGCACTGGAGGGATTCTAGTTCGTTTAATCGTGCGTGTCCAAACTTGATATGGCAGACAGGAATCTGAAGTCCATTTACGTGTATTTCTTAAATTCGTTAATTTTTAACTTGAGAATATTTATGAATAAGTATAAGATGTATTAGGTTCAGAAATTCTGATCAGAGAAGTATTTACTTGATAATATGTCTGGAGGGAGCTCTATCACGTGACATTTGTGCATTGTTCGATTCGAATATCAATCTTTGACATGTGGAACACTTTCTCGTTTCCATGTGGATTACAACGCAACATGTCGAAATATGCTGACATTTCCAAGATGACCCTGCCCGGAATCTATATTAGATGATACGTTACTAGTAGTTTTTTTCGTATCGCTGCGCCTGTTTTACCGAAGCAAATCTTTGTTTATTTCATGTTGATAGCTCCATTACAACTCGAGGTATTTCAATATTTATAAATTTCCTCAATACAGTACTTCAAATGTTTAGCTACTTCAAACGTTATTGCGAGTGTCACTTGTCTTTCAACCAAAGTGATAATAACCAATAAGCTCACTTGTTATATATCAATACATTATATCGGATTATCAAAGAGATCCAATCACTATTTCTTTGTATGTTTTTATCTTTCGTATACAGCAAGCAACCTACAAGTACACATGCACTCGCAAGTAGGTTTGAAATTGTGCTCAACGGACAAAGTTTCATGTTTAACCCTTAATAACTTTAAATTAGTTTCCCTCAAGTGATTTAAAATAGTTGTTATCGCCGATACAATTCATTTTATCTTTTATCTTATGATTTAAAATAGTGGAATGGAATCATTCAGACATCTTCGGAACAACCTAAAAAAAATACATATCTGAAATTTAGTTCCTAAGAAAAATAAAACAAATGTTGTGTTTCGTAGTACGGAAAAAACACAATTCACATATATACCTTAACGTAATTTTTCGACCACCATGACCAAACGCGTCAACATAGCAACCCCGTTACCATGGCAACTCTTGGGGAAATGATCACCAAAGACTTGTACTAACGTTACCATGACAATTGTTTCCATGTATGTAAAAGTTTCCTTGCTACGTTAATTTGCAACCTATTACCAAACACACTAAACACGGGAGCTTTGCAAATGATTTAAATTACTTTGAAAATGTATGGCCTTGTAAAAATGTTACCTTAATCATATCCAACTGTCAGTTTTACAAATGTAATGTTTATTGCATTGCTGATATTCGCTGGTTTTGAGAACTATAATATATGAAGTACAACGTTTAACGTTGTAAAGCTATTGTAGCAACTCCTGCTATCAAAATGTGAGTTTCCCTTGGCTCGACATGAAACTTGTAATGTAAACGTTTTAAAAACACTTTTATCTAGCAAATCAATTTTAACGACGCTAATCACAGGCGAGCTGCGAAATATAGTTTTTATTATACTGCATCTTCACCTCGTAGGTATACTGTAAGCAAGATGTTTTTTTTTTAGATCGGCGCGCAGGGCTGGGCAGCCATTTTGGCAACTTCCGGAGCACACTTTGAAACACTTCCAGTACGGCAGAGAACTTTTGCCTTTTCGCGTATGCCCCCCGCTAACAGGGGGCTGCGCCCCCCCCGCGACTAACGCCGCCCAGCTCCGTTGGACGCACCCTCCCCCTTGTACACCTCGCTGTCGCTCGGTGTGAGGGTCCGCTACGTTTCGGCTCCGCCGCTCCGGCGCCACCATTTTGGCGCAGGCTACGTTTTGGCGCTACCGTTTCGGTGCCGGTTCAGTTCGGCGCCAAAGTGAGGAAAACGAAAATTATTAATATACCTTATGACATAGGAATGTACTTTATACTTTTACTGTCCTCTGACGAGAATTGATGATCAATGAAGTACTTAAAACATGATTTCTTGTACTCTGCTTCTAACAAAGTTTTGAAGCATTATTTATGTTGCACGGTCTGAGCCAAAGTTGCCGAAATGACTTATGTGGCTGGAACTTGTCTGTTATGTACAAGGGCGCTAATAAGATATATTGCTTTTCTAATGTAAATATAAAGTTTTTGTACATATTTAACGTAAAAACTTTTACTTTTGGTAAACCTAAACAAGAAATGCATAAGATGGGGTAAGTAGTGAATATTCGAGATGAAAAAGAAAATCGTCAATAAAGTCATTTTTGGGACTGCTCTTGACAAAACTATGAAGCATTATTTAAGTTTTCATGCTTATAGCTAAGGATGCCTAAGGGCAATAAGAGGACAGGCTTTTTCTCTCGTGTACATTCTTACCGTAAGAATCTCTACTTTTGCTAAACCTAAATAAGAAATATATAAGGTGTGCTAAGTAGTGAATATTCGAGATGAATAGAAAATCGTCAATAAAGTCACTTTTTGGGACTGCTTCTGACAAAGTTTTGAAGCATTATTTAAGTTTTCACGGTTTGAGCTAAAGATGCCTAAGGGCCACAAGAGGACAAGAAGTTTCTCTCGTGTACAAGGGTGCTAATGAGATGGAGGTTACATTCGTAATATAAATAGGCAAATTAGTTACAATGATAGTTCGTTCATGATCAAAATATAAATTTAGACAAAAAAGAGTATTGGGACTGAATTTGACAAAGTTTTGGAGCGTTATTAAAGTATCCTGTCTGAGCCAAATATGCCTAAGGGCCACAAGAGGACAGGATGTTTCTCTCGTGTACAAGGATGCTAAAGATTTGGAGGTTCCATTCGTAATATAAATAGAGAAATTAGTTAAAATGGTAGTTTAACCTCGACCTGAGATTAGACTTCAACCTCGACTTCGCCGTCGGACTTGAACCTCGACCTCGAACCTTGCAGTTTAACATGACGTTCCTATCTGTTTTATATGTATATATAAATTGTTCCAAATGTATGCAGAATGCATTGTAATTAAATATGAAACTTATTTTCTTTGAATATAAAATAATAAATTGCGATATTGCGCCATTACGAAATTACGAGTAGCGCTCCTGAATCCTGTTTCTGTGCTCCTCACTAGTTACGTCCCTGCTTTAGCTCAGCCTGTTTATGTTGTAAATAAATAAATAAATTCATTTTCCGCCGAAAAGAAAACACTTCATAATTAAAATCATTTAAATAAAAATATTATATTTTTCAATTACTTACTGAATAATAAACGTCTCATTGCATTTCTTCCATGAAATCAACCCCTGGATCTGTTCTGTATAGTGTTTTAAAGGCCGGGAAAAAAACGGAAGTTTTGAAAAAAAAACAACAACAAAAAAACAGGAGAATTTTTTTTTCCACCAAGTAAAAAACCGTGGTTTTATTGACGATTTTTTTTTTTGCCTTTTCATCTCCAATATCCACTACTTAACACACCCAATGCATTCAATCGGATGATCTTATGTTAAAAAATGTACAAAACACTTGCAATTTACATTAGGAATGCAATATATGTCATTAGCACCCTTGTACATGAGAGAAACGTTCTGTTCCCTTCTGACCCTTAGGCATCTTTGTCTCAGACCCAGAAAACATATATTTTGCTTCAAAACTTTGTCAGTCGCGGTCCCATTGTGTATTTTTTCTATATGTAGGTTTTGAACATCAACTAACCTTTTAACTATTTCATTGATCATAAAATGTCAGGGACCCCGAGAAATTAAAAAAAAAAACGTTCTTTTCCTAAGTAGCACGAAAAATTGAATAAAACAAATGTTTTTTTCCTTCGACTAATTTTTCCTGTTTTTTTTTAAAACACTACGTCTGTCGCATCTTATGGACCAAGTTTTTAATACCTCTTTAATGCAATAGTTTCCCTGGTGTGATTCTTAGGTAAAGCTCTGGAGCCGAAACGTACGGCGTCGAAACGTTACTGCGCCGAAACGGAGGCGCCGAACTGATCGGGTCCCCGGTGTGATTCCTGCCCTGGTGGGTTTATATACATCCTTGCTTTTAGTGGCATCTTTCAAAAATTGTAAAAATTGTATAAAATAAATTTAAAAAACGAAGAAACTTTAATTATCTTTTAAAAAAAATGTAAAAAGTCGACGTCATGGTTTGAACCCTGCACCTTTAGATTAACTTTCCAACGTCTTGACCACAGGACCAAACTGCAGCTGCCGGGTTACCGGGTTGAGCGCTTCTCGCTGTTATTTATCGTTCAGGATAAGCGAGAGTGGGCTATTCCTACCGGAAGTGTTTTCAAGTGTGCTCCGGAAATTGCCAAAATGGCTACCCAGCCCTGCGCATCGAGCTTATAAAAAAAATTTGCATACTGCATACTGTAAAGCCCCGCTCATAACAATATATTTAAGACTAACAACTATTATGAATGTAATATAACATTCTACTAAATCGTTACTTGTTTACTGACACACTGTATCTGATCTATGTCATGACAGAATCTAATTATTTTGTGCTAACCTGTACCTTAATTTATAATATTTTAAAGACATTTATGCTCATACTATGAAATTTTCCTTGCAATATTTCGAACAACGCCTTTAAAGTCAACGACCATTTAAACATATTAAGTGGTAATATGATCTAACGGAATTGCATGTAAAAACTACATTTTCAGGTATTATCTTAAAGGTAAGCCAACTACAATAACCCTGACATAAAGGAAATTCTCTTGTATCTAGCATTAGTAACAAATTGCACATGCAAAATACATTATTTAATCTAGTTATAGTAAAAGTGCATATACAAATATCTTCCAAGGAAAACATCAACGAATTTACAGGTATTTTTTTTTTTTTTATCTTTTACGTTCTCTACCTTCGTGTTCTATGCTTTGGTTTTCGTTCCTACTTTATGTTCTCGTTGAGATTTTGACGGATTCATCTTGCATCGTATTCTCCTCCTGTATCATGTCTCCGGCGGTTACTCTTATGAGTGACCATGCTATCCTCTGTATCATCTACAGTTTGGATATGGAAAGCGATTAGTATAACTGTTGTGTCACTCCGATCCAGGGTGCTTTTTTCACAAGCGTCTGCCGACAGCATTTGAGGAACAGCCGAATGCGCCTGAGAGATCGCGAATGGCAACTACTTTCCGGATGTTAGCTTGTAGCAAGTGCTTGCGGTGTTTGGTAGACAGCTCTATTGAGATGCATTTTGCACTTTGCAGAGAATAGTGTGCATTCGTGTGTGTGTGCGTGCGTTAGTGTTTTTTTTTTTTAAAAAAAAAAACTGAAACATTGAACGCCGGTAGAAAAAGCAGGAAAAATAGTTTCCTCTAATTTGTCATGCTACTTTGAAAAAAAAAAGTGTTTTTTTTTTGCTATTTCGGAGCAGCTACATTATTTGAATGTTATTAAATAGTTAAAATGTTAGTTTTTGATTATTTTTCTTAAACAATTCGTTCTAAAGAGTTAAAGATAATTTTCTTTTATGCATGTCTAAAAGAAAAGCATCGGGTTTTCTTTATCGTAAAGTCACTTTATAAATTCTTGAACTTTGCGCGCCCCATGCTTTTCATTTTAGTTATGGATAAACAAAATTATTTTTTACTTTTACGTAGGAATTGTTTACCAAAAATATGTCATTAAAATGTGTTTTATTTTTTTCGAGTTATTTTGGGGTTCTGATACTTTTCCTGAAGCTTCTTTGTGACCCGAATCCTAAAGTGTTCTGCAATCAGTCAAACTCCACATCTTTGCAGGCTAGTATTTATTTTAGGATAAAGAACTCCATATTAAAAAAAATATCGAAATATATCAATATATAGAAAGATATCAAAGTAGCAACGGAATATTTGTATTGCCACCCGACTTACGTCGCTGTTCAAATTGTCATTATTGTATTACGTCAGGAAATTATTTAAATTAAGATTGCAAGATTTGAGGACAGTACGAACCATACTGAATACTACAGAAATGTCTGTAAAAAGATTTCCAAATACATATTTTCTTAAACAATTCACACTAAAAACTAAAGAATAATTTTGTTTACGCATGACTAAAAAGAAAAACGTGGGGCGCATCAATTGAAGAATTAATAAAGCAGCTATATATAAGAGTGCGCCCCACGCTTTTCTTTTCCGTCATTCATAAACAAAATTATTATTTACTTTTTAGTACGAATTGTTTAAGAAAGCATGTCTATAAAAAGCTTTATTATTATTTTATTTTTATTATTATTCCCGTTCACATTTCGTCCTCATGTCCACATTTCGATAGCTTCCAGTTCCCTTTATTCCTCTTCTTGCAGAGTTTCAGCTGTATTAAACGAAAATCTCAATACAAAATAATTAATATATTAAAGAAAGAATTACAGAATCAATTAAAATAGCATTTCTAAAAGAACTAATTAAGAAATCTATAAGTATAAAGAAAACCTATATTTCTCTGTCTCTGATAATTATTCTTAAACATCAGTATAAGCACATTATTTACTTTGTTCCAAACATTGATTTTTAATAAGTATTGAAACGTTGAACTGGCACACACAAAGAATATTAGAATTCTTTAAATATCAGGTGCATCCGGTACACAAATATACCTGAGCCAAAGATGCCTAAAGGCTAAAAATAAAAGTCAAGTTCAAACAGTTAGAACATGTAGTTTTATAAACAATGTATACTAATTTTATGAATTCCGCACACAACTTAAAGAAAACTGCCACAAACATCTATGGCTTCATCGAGATTCGAAATGAGAACCTCGGGAACGTTGGCCTAACGCTCGCCTATCGAGGCTGGCAAGAAAACTGGGAATTAACAAGTCCTGGGAAAGGATCGCAATAATGGTTTTATAGGGAGGCTTAATAAAGAATAACACGACCGCATTTCCAACTAACTTCTGGTCACTAAAACTACATAATTGAAAAAAAGAAAGTAAATTATAATGACAAATTTCCAACACATAGCTAAAATTTTAAGAAAATTATCATACAAATGTGTTCAACTTGAAATATTGTCAGTATCAAAATATGTATAGTACAAATATTACGCTCTTGTCTAAAGTATACTTCTCTCTGCCCCTGGCCCCCTGTTAGTTTCCTCCTTTCCTAGAACTTGTGTAAATTCTCGACCCCAAGCATTCGTGATCTCTCGGGTGCATTCGGCAATTGCTCAAATGCTGTCGGCAGACGCTTGTGCTTTTTTCACCCGAGGTACAGTGTAAAATTTATAAGATAATATTTATGGGATATAAATATATAATATGTAATAGTACTATGCACTATTTTTGCGTATTATTGCATAATCAAGAAACTATGGTGAACTGAACCCCTGAAATCTACATGAGCGCCCTTGTACCCTCAGTTTACCAGGAACCCCTATTTTATACACACCATAAAATTAATTTAGCCCCTGATATTTTTTCAAATGAAATATTGTAGCACCCCACTTCTTTACCGTGGCTTCTCTTAACTGAGGGATAAATATATTTATCATCAGGTAGTTACGCAAACAATACATTCGTGATGCATTAATTAAATACTGTAAATGTGTTTTAATCTATTAGATGGACTGAAAGTGTATTCGAGTGTAATTGTGCGATCGCTTGTCTAATTACGGACATGATCCTTACACTCGAATATCGTTAAGTGTGGAGGTCATTGGAAAGCACAAACGTAGGCATATGATACGAAAAAAATAACTGTATTGAATAAATATTCCGTAAACCGAAATTTACTAGCTAGTATTAGCATAGCCTTTCCTCCCCCAAATATGCAGTTGGTTGCGCCCTGTATTATTATTTAGACACAAATACGCATCTAAAGTTCGTGCGCTCCTTCTAGTTAAATACTGCGACAGACATTATGCACGTAGAAAGGAATTGTTCAGAAAAGAATATTTTCCCTCGCCATATAAGAAAACGGAAAAATTGTGTACAAGGGAAAACACGCTAGGTGCTAGAAAAATCCCCCTCTGCTACAAATAAATTCCTGCTTCAGTTTTTATATTGAAGACTATTGGATGTGTTCATCTAAGGTGATGTAGTCTAATAACTGCTGTGTTGTAATGAGTCATTTTAAGAAGTTATTAACTATTGTTAGTGAGTCTATTTACCCGAAGCCTAATAATGTTTATTGTTCAGTTTTGGTTTTGTGCGTTAATACACATATAATACGCAATGTGTACGTATTAATACAGAGTGCCGAATTGTGTGTATAATGGCTGAATTTTAACTCCAAACATTACCTGTTACATAATATCAATTGATTTTACGTACGGGTGTAACAAACTGGGAGCAGCGCAGTAAACGTAATCTTGGTAAAATTGAAAGTTTTAGTATGGTTTACTTACAATACCAGGGATAGTGTTTAAATCATTTATGGATCCGTAAAACAATAGGCTCCAACTTTTCATGTTAAGTGTATTTATTTAATAATTAAGAGTCTAAAGGTAGTGTTTAATCGTGTTGCGAAATTTTCGTAAATCTACAGTGGTAGGACTTTATGTATTAACACACTTGAAGGAACTAATTTTGCATTCCACGCATTTATTTTAAATTCACGAATGCCTCATTTGTTTCGATTATTGTCATACATTTTTGATTATTCATTCTATAAATCTGAATCCTACTTGTTCCTTTCAGGCTATTTACACTGGACTAGTAAAGGATGGGATCACCCTAGAGAGGCAATTAAATGCTATTGTAGAGAAGGTTGTGAATACGGTACGTATTAATTTTAATTCAACGGATAGTACGCAGCTACGAATCGTAGGTTATAAAATTTATTGTCATTGTTGGCAAACCGAAAGCAGCAGCTATACGATAACTATCGTTATGCAATATGCATGCAAGTATCATAGTAGGCTCTCAGAAGCAGCTTGGAGCAGGCAATCGAAGTGGAAAGAACATAAGTTTTGTTGAAATAAGTTTTCAGTTTTCGTAAAGAAAAAACATTTATAGAAATCATCTGCTCTCATCTGAGTACATGTGCTACAGAAAGTAATCGTTTGTTTTTGGAGACATATGGGGAACTTACTATTTTGGAAACAATTTGCAGAACTTGATTTCCACGCGTCACAAGACTAACGATTTTGACGGGAAGGACGAAGCTCGTCCTGGATCCGCCCCAAAATTTTGAAAATCTCGAATTGGAAGAATTGGAAAATCCCGAAAACGTTTCACAAACAATATATGCCTATGAGTATACTGTTAGCAAACGTTTAAAGCGACGGGAATGATTCCAATGGACATGTACTTGTTCCCTTTTGAATTGCGGGAAGGGCCTTTGTGAAACTCATCCATTTTTGAAGTGCTTCTACAATCACAAACGCGGAAGTCTGTCTTACATCGAATAGTTACTTTTAATATAAAAGTGCTTTTTTTTTTTTTTTTACAGTTATCAGAGCAAGAAACATGAGTTCTTCCCGGCGAACCATCAACATCAATCCCCAAACAGGGTATTTATGCAAAGAAGGTTATGCTGTGCATTCGGTATAATCAAGTCGGCGTTGCGTATAATGAGCTGCTGAAACCAGGTGAAAGCGTTCATTGTCATGATAATTATTGATTTTCAAACTTGCACTCACGGACAAATGCCCGCAATGAACGACAATTCAAGACAAGTTTATTTTTTCCTTGCTAACGCTATACCGCATTTTGCCAATTCCGTGGGGTGAATATTAGCGCAAAGTAGATTGGATATCTAACAAAGTTCACCCTATTCACTGGACATGTTTCTGTTTCGCTCGCTGCAGCATAGTATTTCTAAGCAACATTTCTAATATTTGTTCAACAATGGTTTGATAACCAGAATATGTAGAAAGCCCATCATTTTTTCTACGACGAATCCATTTATTACCCGAACTGTGGGAACATATAGTAGCTTAGAGAGGATGGTATTTTGGAGATAATTTTATGTTCCATTCTCTGACAAGAAAGATGCGTTTGTGGGGTAAAACTGCTAGAAATAATTCAAATGCCAAATATAAACATTTTTTAAATTTAAAATTGTACTTAATAATTACTTCAAGAAACGACTTTTTCTTTTATCATTGCTTAAGCATTATTTCCTGTTTTTCTCTAGAAAATGTACTAGGTTTTCTTTGAAACTTTCAGATTATCATAGGTATATTCCAAATGAATCTACAGCGCGCCTATGAAGAATCCAATATTGTGGCTGATGTATTCGCTGTTGCTGCTGGATTGACAGGGGGAGGCCAGGCTCAAGCAGCTGCTCCGTAAGTTCATTCGAAAGGATTAATATGTTGATATTATAAATGCATAAATAACATTTACAAAAATTTCACTATAGCATTTTACTGATTAATTAAATTTTGTCGAATTATTTCATTGCATACACATTACATTCGAAGTGGGATACATAATATAAAAATGAATGTAACCCACAAAAAGACAGATTAAATACTAAGAACGTTAATATACACTATGAAAAAAATATATGGAGCGAATGTACATATAAACGTAGCTGGCTCACATAAAACGCATGTTTCGTGACTAAAAGTTCTTAAGTATGTGACGTCATTCCTCGCACGTTGAGTGGAAATCAGAATGGAACCTACTTAAATGAAGCTGTACACTGCAGACTGACCAACTACCTAGTGACCAGCATGTCCTGTAGTGTATTTTATGCGTATAGTAAAGATGTCACATACTTGCAACAGCAACAGCCAAGTGCTGATAAATATGTATCATACGTACAACAAAACCAAACGTAAGTTTGTGTACGGATGTAACATATGTACAGCAGGGCAGAAAGTAAGTCTGTGTACGTATGTAATGCACGCACGCACACAGCACAAGTACGTGCATAGGAAATTCACAGGACGTCCCGACAGGATATTAGGACGTCCCAGGGACGTCCTAAGTAGATCACTGACGGCCCAGGGACATCCCTATGTCCGCTTAAGTTAGCGAAAACGGGAACATCCCGCAAGATTCCAATGGGACGTCGGAGTTAATCCCGAAAACTATTTATGGGAAGCTCCAATGGAATCTCCTTCTTTGTTCCCATTCAGATGTGAACGGCATATCCCAAACATACCCTGTTGGAATCCCGCGTATATTCCATGGGAATATACACTGGACATCCCAAATCCGGGACATTGTGATAAGAATGGGACGTCCCAAGCACGTCCTATGGGAATGTATACAGAACATCCCGTTTCCGGGACATTGGGATAAGGATGGGACGTCAGGGATAAAATTAATGTTTTACATATTTTTTTCTTTGTACTAAGTGTTATTTTGTCGTTTTATATCTATATGTGCTAGTATGTATCATAGTTGGGTGGAATACAAGGCTATTAGCCTTAACTTTGCCATGTTAAATAAAAGTCTAAATAAAACCAATGTTCTTGGGCGTAACAGATACGTGTTTGGCATCAGATACATTAGATCTTCAGAACGAAGCCAATGAGTGTCATCTATTTTGCGAACATTATATGCATACAGGTGTGTACTGAACACAACGGTTTAAAATAATGAACCCAACAAAGTATTCTTCTGCGATCATTATATCTACGATTTGACCAAACGAATTTAAAAATCTGTCAATTCAAAGATCAACTGTCACAACATATGTTGTTTGTGATTTTGTCCCCTTGACCTTTATCAACTTATATGCTTCTTAGTAAGTAATTATTTAACAAACCATTTTCTGCTTTGGCATACAGTAAATTGTATTCACAATCTAGACATGCAAAAGCAGAAATTGTTTTGTTAAATAATTTCTTAATATGAAGAATAGTAGTTATTTCTAAAGCAAGGACACAGATATTCCTGATTCATTGGCATAAAGTAGATAAATAAGCAAGAATGGTTTATTACCTGATTAAGAAGATCATATTTCGTTTCAGTGACGCAAAAAGCTTTCTGTACAACTAACCATACATCTTCGGACTCGTACGGATATCTGACACTTGCAGCCTGAAATATTTAAAAAGCTGAATCTACTGCCTCTTTCGAGCTATTGAATTGAAAGTACGTAGTGTCAATAATCACGAAGACCTTTGACATATTTGTAATAGTCTCTAACACAATTATTACAAGAGGTTGGAAACTCCTTACTAATCTCTGCAGTGTGTTTCTTTTTGCCTCTATATGTGAGTTCACATCTACATCCGTAGCCACCGTCGTTACAAAACCATCTCAGATCTGGGTGGTCTCTAAATACTTTTCCCTTGAATCTTTTAGCAGGAGGGATGCTAAGAAGATATGGGAGACGTAGAAGTGTAGCTGCCCTTTTGTTTCTTGCTGATCGACTGGAAAAAAAAATATTAGATGAAAATGAACGAAATGTTGGAGAGTAAAGTATAATAAAAACACTAAATTATACTTTATGACAGCACTATAATTCTAAGTTTAAAAGAAAACTATATAAATATCTACTGACGACTATTATATGGCAATTAATGGAATAATACAGGATTTAAGACAAACAGGGAGGTTGTAGCATTCAGCGTTTTTTTTGACACACGGCTGACTGATAAAGTCGTTGGGAGAAGTAGTGACGTTTCACATTTCTCCGACTTTGTCAGAGTGTGTTGTTCTCTTTATTTAAGCTATGTTTAAATATACTTTTCAATAAGTAAGAATATTCTCTTTCTCCAGCATTAGCCTTTTGTTAGCTACTGGACAGATGGCCTTGATTGGTAGTGCAATTATATATCAGTGTTGCCAGATGGTAAATTTTAAATGGCAAGTTATGCTTAGTTTGAGCAGCGCTTGTAGAGCAGGTGTACATGGATGTGCACGATGTCTTTGCGAAGGACATGTTGGCTCTTGGCTTAGTCCACTGAATAGTTAGTTATTTTATATTAATGTTTCTATACTATATGGGCCCCCTTTTAGGTAAGATTTGCTTTTGTTTTGCGCTGTAAGACTTTTGCAGTGTAGCTTGTTCTGTTCAGTGTTTCGTGTCATTCCTTTTGAGGCATGTCTGTTTTAGCGTTCTAGCCAGTGTCATTATTTTGATCTGTTATGTTTACCTCCGAAATGACCTCTAGGTTGTAGCAGTTACATAGTGGGATGTCGTATCAACCTGGGATAGTGAAGCTGCCACTGTCTGGTTAAGAGCGCTTGAGGCCTTCCTGTGTTTGAGAGATGTTACAGAGTCTACAGAATTAACACGATCCAAATTCATGACTGTTGAATGCAACCAAATGATGAACAATTGTTGTGAACACTAAATTGCCCCATAAAATTTCACAAGATATGAATCCCCAGAGCAAATATTTTCCTTAAGAGCCCTCCTCGCTTCCGCACACACTGTTAATGTTTTTTTTTTATTTTAATATTTTTTTTAAAATTACACCACTATCACAAATGTAACCGTACAGCGCACTAGGACTTACGCATTACAATGGAATACAATGAACAGCGAGCTGGATATAGTGTCCACTGATAAGAGATATGTTTTCAAAGTTATGACGTCATTATTTAATTGTAGTCTCAGTATATATAAAGTTCCCCTATTAGATTGGAATTTGTAAGTCCTAGTAAGCTGTGCGCTTACATTTTTATAATGCCCTTTTTGTTTGAAATATTGAGAAACATGTTTAAAAATGGGGACGGGTGCGAGGATGATTGCTGGAGTACATGCTGATGGAACATTAACAGTTTGTAATAGCAAACATACTTCAAGTGAATGTGAATATTTTATGCACAACGGGCCAATTTTGAAATGTATCATTAAACAATATCTGAAACTTTGCAGATTTACATAATAAAATTCATGACTTAGATACCCTGTAAAACAATACAAACAGATGAGAAGTTACTCGTATAAAGAGCATCTCTCACTGATGAAATACATCTTAAAAGCACATCTGAAATCATTCTCCAACGTTGACCTAGTGAAATATGGCATTGTCATTGAAACAAATATTTATTGTGTTCTTCAAATTGTAAAAGTAAATTCAACAAAATTAGTTTTAGTACCCGTTTTGGAGACATAAACACAAAGGTGCATTTTCTTTATGAGAAATTCAATGTTAAATTTTGAAAACAGTTTTCTCCAATAATTATTTTAAAGAATTTTGAGTCAAATTCGGTTTATCTGTTACGTAATGCAATACCACTCATCCGCAATGCTAGGCATCTCGAACATTATTTTGGTTAAGGGACTCCCTTTGGGCGGCAAGGGGACTTTCAAAAATCAAGGGTGCTACTACAATCGTAAAAGTGTATGTTGGGAGTGCCAGTGAGTGTTAGATTAATCACAAATGTCGCAGAATGAATGCACCGATGCCCCTTGCATGTGCCAGTGACTGATATTGAATTACACCCGCCCTTCCAAAAATAACATTAACAATTCACTATGAATTTCCTTAGCAGGGAGATACGGTAAGAAGCTATTTTTCTCGGTCAATTTATGTGAAATTGCTGAGCTACTTGAGTCATATTGTAGTACTGATTTATGTCAAAGGAAGATAGTGCACATAAAATCCAGAATACGGCGTGTTTTGTAAATCAGAGTAAACAATAATATTATGTTTTATTGTTAATTTTATTAAGCCAATAACGTAATAGATATTAATACAATTTATAAGCATAAATGAATATTAAAATATTTCTGGGTGTCAGAGTATAAAATTGATAATTTATTGAAATAATATAAAACTCATGACTTTAATAGAACATACAATGCAGGACTTTACGTCTTAAACCCGGACGCAAGAGAGCACTAAATAAATAAGCATATTAATTTGCTTGTAATACTTTGTTTTAGGTGGCGAATTTCCATTCTTGGAATTTAATTTGTATAAGAGAGAAAGCAATTGTTCAGTTCAGATGCCTGTAAATTTGTCCATGCCTTTACATACAAATTCCTCAGCAAAATCACACATCTATTTTTCATATCTGTTCTTCATAGACGATCACTTATGCCCAAATTGAATGTTAAAAACACTTTTCATATTTGCATTCTAATTGTTATCCAGACGTCCCGTATCCTTGTTTTTGAAAGAGGGAAGTTGATTTGTCGTAATCCATGCTCACGGAATTAAAAACCCAAGAGTTTACACAAGAGTAAGAGTAGTTTAGAATTTGAAGCAAAAGTATATAGTCATTGAATTTTCAATACCTGTTATGTGCACAAAAGTCCTAAATTTAGTTTGTGTTGTCATTCGAAAGAGAAACACACTCCACTTCTTTTGAAATCACAGCTACGTGTAAATTATTTCATCCAATGACTTTTAATTATAAAAGCAATATTGTCAGCGATTGGTTTTGCAATTCCTGTTATGTAAAAAATAAGTCTTTCAACACTTTTCAATTTTATTGACTATACTTGCCAATATTTATTATTTTTACTCCCGGCAATTAACATTCATAAACATCGAAATTAAAAATAACAGTTAATTTAAAGAGAACATTTCTTGCTCTCTTGAAAAGTTTGTTAAAATGCTCATAGCAGGTATTGCAAGTTTAGCGACTACATATTGTTTGATTTTCCGTTCATCATTAAATCTATCGTTTTCTCCAAATTCTAAACGCATATTTCACTCTGATTTTTTTCTCTGGCCCGGAAATACGTTTATCATAATTTCGAAGAATATTGTCTTTAAAATTTTCTTCCACTTTTTACTTTCGATAACACGTATTTTTTTGTCTGTTTGTTTTGATATTTCTATTGTCGGACCTGCATTTTCTTCCGCTGTAGGGTTTGTACAGACTTGTTAGTTATCTTGAAGAGATGTGTATGGACATCCTTGAGATCTAGGATCACAATCAGAATCCTCAGTTAGCTGATCGCTTATTTTGTCAGTGGTTTGAAGTGACATAATCAAATCCGTAATTATAATCATCTGGATCCTCAGTTTTTGAGTTTCAAATATACCAGTTTTCTTTACAAGCCGGTTCTCTCTCTCAGCAAAATTTTCGCTCTCACTTGTGTATTAATCTGATGCAACTTGCTTGATAAATTGACGAAGAATGAATTACTTTCTCGTAACGAGAAAAAGAAAGCTTTGATAAAGTTTGGCGCATGTCAGCACGATTTACATCTTATTCAGCTAATATTTAATGTTACCATGCCATTTTAATAAGACCATACATATTAAATTTATGCTACGTTTGTATAATTTTGTTTACTAGAATTTGACATTATGATGCAATACTGTTTTCCGGGGTGAATGAACTTTTCTAAAGTTGCTTATACAATTTATCTTACGCACTCGATTTTAATTTGAATTATTACAAAATAGTTTTTTTGGAATTTTGAAACTTGATTTATTTATGTTGATAGAGCAAATTAGAGACGGATGAAAACGACTATTTACAGCAAAGGACATTAAATATTTAGTTGTTTGAAAACTTGCATTATTATTCATTATCTTGTAGTAAAAATACACACATTGAATTGACATAAACGATATATCTAATGTTATTAGTGCTCAAGAGAATTATCAATAACATTTGCATTATATCAATATTCTTCCTAATAACCACCAGAGAGTAGAATTATATCTGTATCTATATATATATAACTATCATACATATTTTAAAATAGTCTCAAATTTCCGATATTGTCTCATAAAATAATATTATAATTGCTAAGTATTTAAAACTAGTTTGACATTGTAAATTATGTTTAAAACGTAACCCGATTAGCACCATAGGGCGCCAAATTTTTCCACCGTCTTTCATTTCTGTATCATATGTTATTAAAATAAATTAACACATTAATATAACTTAAGTTTTTTTTAAGTGGTTCGCAAAATATATTTAGGAAAAGATTTTATATTGCTTCTTCTTTACAGCTTTTCTTTATATTTATTTTACTTATTTATATTATTTGTGGTTTCAAAACTCTTAAGCAAAAGAAAATCGAAAAATAATATAATTTACTAAGGTTTTATGTTCTTTATGAAGTTATGATTGAATCGAACACTTTAATTAATACTTATTTTAATAAACATATTAGTAAGTATCACCCCCTTGATAGCCCATGTGAACTAACAAAGATTGACGCTTGTAGGGTTAAGTGATTCGTTAGGTAATGTAGCGAAGGTTATCATTCCTGCACTTAATTTTGAATTATGTTAATGGCCTTAATAGTTTACTATTTCCTATTTTACAGGAACGCCCACCGTTAGAAGGAATTTTCTAAAACCCATTTTTAGAAATGAGAAGTACAACAATGCTGTGAATGGAAAATATTATTACTATTGACTTATTTTTTTCTAAACCAGTTTAAACATACATGTGTGTATGTTATGTAATATTTTTACAATTCATTATTAATAAATTGAAGTTGAATACATTCACTTCTGAATATTAGGTGTTTTATTACGATAACCATAATAAGCAGGTACTATTCTCTTACATACAAAGATAAGCTTATTTCTCACATCAAAGAAAAATCTGTGTTTATGAGAATATTTCGAAATCTCCATTTCCTGAGCTACGGGCTGCCGACAGCGTCGAGAAAATGAAATATAGAGCTTAGTATTTCTAGTGCCATTAGCAGTAGGACTGCGTTGCCAAGGTATTCTCAAATAATTCCAACGTGCTCTAATAAAAAATGTGTACTTCGAAATTGTACGATGGATGCAGATGTGATTCCTCCCAAAACAAGAGATTCCCAGAAATTATCTGAGGCAAAACCAAACCGATATGTGCATCAACGTGACGATTTTCCAGTAGGTAACAATAATCCCTTTGTGTGAAGTCAATATCTCAAATAGATTACATTTGCCAAGTGATTTTGGAAGAAAAAAATGCATGATCAAAGGAGTCAATAGCACACATTCAACGGCCTATTGGATTATTTGTTATGAATGAAAGCGATTGGCATTGCTAATCTGGATGGCTATGATTAACTATCTAAACAATGCACTATAGTATATTAGACGATAGCAATAATCAAATGGTCACACATATCAGTTCATGAGTTATAACTTGACTTTAGCGTTTAAGCCCTGGCTCGGAATAAACTTTGTGCAATTCTGAATGCACAAAACAAAACGTAATTGAAACAAGATGGGATGGAGTTCTTCGTTAGTAAAAAGACTTATAAAGTTAATGGCTATTTTTATTCAGAAAACATTATTGTGGAAATTCACAGACTTATTAATATTTATGATTGAGAAAGCATAGAAATGACAAACGTTTGATTTAAGTTGACATATTATTCGAACACCATCTTTGACCATTCTAGTTTTTATGTGCTGCAAAAGTAACCTCTGCATCAAGTAGCATGAATAATCCGCGTTTTTATCGTGTTACTAATAAATAGATAAACAAAAATCATACTTTTCACACTCCTGAAAAACAGTCTTACTAAAATGTCAACAATTCTTTGGTTAACCAAACAACTTCCCGCCATCCTCCTGCTCCACCATATATAAACTGGTACGAATAGGTAACATAAAAGCGCTCTTCAAATGACAAATTTATGGTTCACTCTGTTGCGAAAAGACAACCAGTTTTTTCAGCCATCTCTCCTACCGAACCTTTACAGATACACGTCTTATCTGTGAAGACGTTTATCTGTAAAGGTTCGGCAGGAGTGTTCTGCCGAACCTATATATATATAGGTAGATAGATTCATTTCATTAATTATATTTATCTGTGAGTATTTCACTCAATTACAATACACTAGACGATAAAACTAACTCTAGCTCGGGAAACTTAATTCTTATACCACATGTTTCAAAAACAAACAAAAATCAGACTTGGTCTACAAAAAACTACTAACTACTTCTAGCATAACTTAAAAATGGAATTGGACGCCACTAGGCAACAAAGTAAACAAAATATTTGAAAACCCCCAATATGATAAAGAATCTTCTAGATTACCTTGTTTTAATGCATACAAATATTATATGTACAAGCGATGACCTAGACGGGATTTGAAAATTTTAACATATAAAGGAGGAGTTTGCTGAAAGCAAACAGACGCATGCCTACAGATAGTACTTCGCGCTAAAATCAATAAATAATTTGACAAAAGAACTAAATATATTCGTCCTTGAATTCCGCAAAATTTATGTTCAAGAGACAGGGAGAAGTGAAGGAGCTTCATAATAAAAATGTTGAGGACACGTCAAAGAGGTGTTACTGCGTCCGATGTAAAAAATATGTGCTGGACATTTCCAATTTGGACAATCGGACACCAAGGACATTGAGCTGTTGTCAATTTATTCCATTTGTGTAACAATGCTAGGGTAACTACTCTTCCATAGATGAGGCGCCATGTTATTCCAGTATCTCGAGAAACACTTCTAGTGAAACACCAAGTACGAAATTGAGGTTTTGGATGTAGGTATAAGATATAATGAAGTAGGTTGAGGTTGTGTTGGGATCAGAAGGGAAAGAAAGGCAAATGTAAACTGTTTTCTCTGTAAGGGGAAATTGGGAAAAAGGCCTGACAGGCTACACATGTAAAAGGGATGACATGACGAACAAAACTGGTTGCCTACGAGCATTCGATATCAAATCAGTACATTTTATGTTTAAGTATGGTAAAGAAAATATGAAATGTCTTACGGTGCAAGCCCTTTCAGCTGTAAGATCAAAATCAAACACTGTTTTCCAGTTGCCGTCCTCATGCATCAACAGTCCTAAAACGCGTAAGTTAATTGGACGCAGAATATCGGGAGATATAAATGAATTAGTGAGCTTGAATACATAGCAATATCATATACGAAGATGTCTTAGATAATCCATATACAATTCCTGATATTGAAACTGATGTTTGAGAAACATCCAGCTACCTACACAACTATTATGAAAGGTATTTTTAACTAATTGACGAGGAGGAAATATGTCAGCCAAGTAGAAGAGAAGACCCTTTAACAAGGTGTGAAAAGAAAAAATCTCTAAGATGTCGTACAGCGGAGGATAAAGATTCATTTAGATATGAATCAATCAACTGCAATCGAGGAGTATGTAACCGACTCGGCAAATACTGTAGGTCTGAACCTCCGTCTGGTATAGAAACATGTAAGAATTTTGTGTGTAGCCAATGATGGTCCTTCCATGCAAAATATTGCAGACGATCTACAACTGTAGAAACGAAGATGGAAGGTGGCGATAACACAATATAACGGTGATTTAGTCGGGAACCGGCAAATTGATTGGCGAGCAAGGCTCGGCCACGATAAAATAAGAAAGGAAAAATTGAGCCCATCTCGATAGAACGTGGTTTATATCTGTGAGAAGTTGAGCCCAATTCTGACTTTCTTATTCAGGGTAATTGTCCAAAAAGACTCCTAAAAATTTTCTTCCTTGATTGGACCACAAAAAATTCATAGGTGTATCCGACCTACTTTTCCAGGCTCCAGAGCAAAGGCCTGTTGGTTTTATCGGAATTTAAAATGGATCCGGATGCTTCACTATAAACTTGGGAGACATCATTGAACTGTTGAAAACCCTCATCTTTAATTATGTAAAAGCTACAATCATCAGCATAAGCTGAAGAAATTAAGTGAGTATATCCAATTGGTAGAGAGAAATAAGAAATACGACGTTCACAAAGTCGTAGAAAAGGGTTGATAGCTAGTGAGAAAAGCGGCTAGGAAAACGGATCGCCTTGTCTCAAGCCACGTTAACAAGGAGAAGGTGCAGTGAGATGTGCACCTATTCGAACTAAACTTTGAGCCTTAGAATACAACAAAGTAAATAACTAAATAAAAAAATGGAACAAAACCATACGCCTGGAAAACATTAGAAAACTAACGATGACTCAACATATCAAAAGCCTTTTACTGGTCAAGTGTAACTACCCCTAAAGGTAGGTTCAGTGTATTCATATAATGAATGATATCACGTCATCTATTATGTGTAAATTATCGAAAATCGTACGACCAGAAATGAAATAAATTAGCTATGGCAAAACAACGCCAGGTAAAACAATGCTAAACCGATTTGCCGTAACGTTACCACAAAATTTTATAATCAACAGGCACCAGAGAAATAGGTAGGTGCCAATTTTTCAGGTCGGCAGGATCACATTTTTTAAGTAATAGAATGATAACTGCTTGGTACATGGATGAAGGAACATGTTCTGAGCGGAGGGAAGCTTGAAGCATCAGAAGATAAAGAGGGGATAGGTGCATGCAAAAATGTTGAAATAATTTCGCTGTGAAACCATTTTGCACGCTATATTTATTGTGACTAAGTTGAGACACTGCAATTTATAACTCGTCTTGTGTCTAGGCAGCATCGCACCGATCTAAGGCAAACGGAGAAAGGGAATGTAAAGAGTTCCGTAGATCTAAATTTGAAAAAAAAAATGTTTCAACTGGAGCATATATTGTTTGATAATAATTACGAACTTCTAGTCTAATTTGAGTAGAATCTGTAGTCATTCGTCTATTTACTCTTAAACCCTGAATACTATGAGCAACCTTTCTAGTTTTAATTGTTCAAGAAATTGCTCGGAGCTGGAATTAAATTCATTTGATACTACATTTTCTTCCGATACCAACCAATTATGTGTTTGTTGAAAACACAATTCTTGTAATTTTATTCTACGAGACCAAAATAAATCAATATCATCTCTAGTCGCACGAGAGGAAGAAATCAGTCGAGCCAACTCATTTTCTATAACTTTAAGATGATGAAAGGAAACCTTTACTTTTTCTCGTTGAGCTGCTGTAAAACGTCTTGCTGTATCTTTTGTTTCTGATGTAAACGCGTCCCACAGACTAATAATTTCACCTGAACTGCTTTCTAAATAATAGTAATGTTGAAGTAACGATATTATAGCTAGATTAAAGCCATCGTGCTGTAGCAAATAGTTACGGAAACGCTAATATGAGGTTTTAGAGGAAGCAGGAAAGGGTTGGCAATTAAGGAAAATTCCGTCATGGTCGGAAAAAGAAGGAATGACAATGGGAAGGTCAAAATATTGGGAGAAAGTACTGAAAAAATAAAAGCGGTCCAGGCGACTGCGGGGAAGGTGATTAAACTTATCGTAATAAGTATACTGTCGGGCGTTTGGTGTTTAAAACGTAAAACACCAACTAGATCATTTTCTTCTAAAAAGAATAACATGTGTTCTACTAGCCTATGCTTATGTTCAAGACAATTATATCGATCTATACTAGCCATGGTTAAATTCCAGTCTCGTCCCAGAAGAAATACGTCTAAATTGAGTGATCGAACATAAATATCTAACGCATTAATAAGAGCGATGCCTGCATTCTCGTCTTGCGGCATATACATATTAATTCGAGAAAACGTGTAATCATCAGAGTGAATTATCAAAGCATGTAAATAAATTTTATATAATAATCGTATGCCTTAAAACATTCCAAAAGTGAATAAATTATTTTGTATCATAATAGCAGTTCCACTTCTTGCATCTACAGGCGGATTAATTCAAAAACAAAAGTCACTTAACTTGGAATTAACATGTAGTATTTAAATTAATGTCGTGTACATATACAACGGAAGTCTTAGAAAGTTGTATAAAGTAACTGAGAGCAAGTTGTTTGTGTACTGATACTAGGCCTTTTGTATTCAAGGAAAGTACTCCCACCATAAGAAAAATAAAAAGTAGAAGCACAAAAGTTAACAACACTAATATACACACTTCCATCTTCAATACCTTTAATTACACGCTGGATGCGTCTTCGTAGGTTATTGTCAGTAGCATCGGGATTGTTTTCCTGTAGTGTATCTCTCATATCCATTGGTTCGACTTGAAAAAAAATTACAATAGGCATGATTTTTTTTTAAACTTTTACTGCGAGCCAAGAATTGTTGAAATTGTTCCTCAGTCCAGTTAGATACATCACACCATTGAGATAAACGTTTTACTTCCAACTCAAGAAGATCCTTGAGGGATGAAAATGACATATCCGAACAAAGGGAAGAAATGTCATCACTAACACCAACAATTTTCTCTTTTTTAAGGGAACTGTCGATAGGTTGTGGGAGATCTAGGTCTTTTCTTTCCTACTCCTCCACTCGAAAAAAAGATGTGAAGATAAATCTATAGGATCGTCGGGTTTTGGTACTTTGGATGACATCCCTGAGTGTGCAAACGGTGGGGATGAAATATCCGAAACCTTATCTTCAGGGAAGCCTGAGAATGATTAATAATTGAAACAGATTCTTAATGCAAAGGAATTCAGGCAGAAATTGATTCGTGCTGTGAAACTGTGGTAAGTTTTTTAGCTTCTTCTCTCGGACAGACAGACAAAACTTCGCTTTACTCAAAAGAATGTGTAGGAGCCACGGAGAAAAATAGATTGTCTTCCATGCACAATAGGAGACTCTAACTTCGTCAATTGAGGAGAAATTGTTTGTTTCGCCTTTTCGTTCAAGGGCTTAGATAGTAGGGAAAGAGGAGAAGGGAGGGAATATAAACTTGTTTCATTAACCTTGGCGTTTGCAACAACTGAGTAAAACTGTGCTTCAGAAGTCGATAAAGAATCTGTCTTTTGTTTTTCGTTTTGTGTGTTACCATGAGAAACTTGTTGCTTGCTCGTAGTTGTTGATAGATAGTTCGCTTTTGATTGGCAAAACCGACTCGAATGCCTAACATGATTATCTGAATAATATTTCATTTCGTTACTAGAAATAAAGACTGTGTAATGTTTTCCTTCGTACGTAATGGGAATAGAGCCAGGAACTGTTTCATGTTTTGAAAACAAAATGTACACTAATCTTCGAAAAGACTTGATGCGCGATAGTGATTGATGTTGCGTACCGATAGAGATCTGCTTAAAAGGACTAACAATTTTACCAAAGCTGCACTTAAAATTGTGTCTGGTATGTCTGGCAATACATGCGATAAAATCATATTCTTATCAGATTGAACATATTTTCGTAAGGGAACAAAAATATCATTATTGACTGTAAAGCCACCGCGATCCAGTAGTTTGTCCAATAAGGTACGAGTAGCGATATAATCACACACCCTGCAATTCTCGATTCGTGGATAATATTTTCTGGGCCGATAACTTGAGCGGTTCCGAGTAAATAGTCCTCCAAATGTAAACCTACTATTGCGTCACAAACGATCGCTAAGTTTTTTGTTCAGTACAGTACTTGCATGAGATTGTTTATCATTCAATATTAGGTGATGAATTGATGATTTTTGAGACAATATATCTGAAAAACCTGCATGACTTCCAGTAGCTTGAAAACCTGTCGGTGCACCACTTGTATCACTCCGCGAGTCCATAATTGTCAACGCAAAGTAAACGCCCAACCAGAACTTCACAAAATAGCAATTACTTGCTAAAGATAGCCAAACTGTACACACTGATTGCACTATTATATTGCTGGTATATTTACGAAAACGTTAGACACTAAAATAAAGTATAGTGCCAAGAAACAACACTAACGTCGCCAAAAAAGAAGAGATGAATATTTAATAGAATCTCCTTTTGATGACGCCACGA
>JAGDQP010000139.1:79980-122984 GCA_022664845.1 Lepisma saccharinum
TAATAATAATAATAATAATAATAATAATAATAATAATAATAATAATAGTTGTTAGATGTGCAATTACCAACATTAGACTTGAATAATAAACAGGCGTCAAATCACAGTCATGCACATAAACGTTCCGGGACAACACTGAATAAATAAAAGTACATTCGTTATTACTTATATTTTATAAATTAAAATATATTCTAAAGATCTAGACAACAGAAGCAACAGTTTAACATATCTATACAAATAAATTATTGATTGTAAGTTATTCCATAGCTCACTTCACATTCATGCCTTACTAACCGCCTTGGTGGTGGCGGGTTCAAGAAACTAAATTTAGAAATATAATAAAATGTCACTTTGAACGAATTCTCACTGAATAAACAACTAAGGTGGAAGAAAATTACCTGACATTTGTGTTTCGAGTCCGGGACTATTTCTCAAGTCCCGGGCTGTTCGAAGTAATCCGGAACGAGTGGTAATGAACTAGTATTTTTTTGACATTGAAACAAGAACTACTTGGTCTCATATCAATACTAGTATAGATTTCTTTCTGTGTAGTATAAATAGTGTTTTACTTGCTTCTTCCTGTGTGTTAATTAAAAAGATATATTGATTTTTTCTCGCCTAACTGCTTGTATTCCCAAGAATACTGAATAGAAATTCTCAAATGACATGCGAGTATGTATATTCCCACGGGCGGCGATTAAGGGGTGAGGAGAACAGTTGTATTCACTATTTCTCAAAAGTTTGACAATTGAAAACAGGATACATACATTACGTACTGAAGAGCACAAAATGAAAATTGAGAATCACCTTCCTGATTCTCGAGTAATTTGCCGCCCACTGTCAATTCTACCAAAAGGGCCATTTTAGTAAGAGTTTGTGTAATTAGCATTCCTTATTCTCTATCATTATGAAGTGTTACAAAATTAATATTTTTCATGATTCTTTAGTTCCAGTAGTTACATTATTTTGTAATAAGAACTATCACAACTCAGAATGTTGTCATTTGCTTTAAGTCATTTGTTGAACGTGAATGATTACTTCTTGGTTTTATGTATCTGTTGCTTAGTTCGGGAGAGGGTAGAATAAAGGGTGTGGCTAGGAGTCTACAGGCCCTAGTTCAAAGTTACCATTCCAACATTTGCCTGGTGTGACTAAGGAAAAACCTTCATTGTGTCTGGTGTGATTGAGTGTTATACGAAAGAGAGTGCGATTAATTGTTTAATATTGATATGCTCTTAGGTGAGAAAAATTGAGAATACATAAAAGTTCGTACTTTTGAAACATATTGCAAACAATGCTTTATAGTGTATACATGCAGCTTACATGAAAAGTTGCAATACACATGAACTATTATCTCTGGATGTAGCCCATATTCTTTCATTTTAAATTGCATATTGACCAAACTAGAGGAAGGAATTTTGCCTGATGTGACCGAGGAATACCATTAGAAAACGTCAGCCAGCGTGGTCGGTACAGAGAATCGAACTCGCGCTCAAGGCGAGCAAAGTTACTGCTCATCCTCTTCTTGGCGTTACAGCGTCCGACATATTGAATAGAAAGACATATAAATTGTTAGTTAGAACAGTTGTATCAACCGAAAAACTTGTTTCTGCATCACTAGATATTATAGAGCCTAATTTGAATTTCCTTAAACAAATTAAAACCCTAACATGTAATGGTGAGAATTTATAAGTAAATTAAAATTACATACAAATTTGGAAGAAAATACACTGAAGGTTAAATGTAAAAAAATACATCAAATTATGTTTTTTTAGAAAAATAGAAATCAGTAAGAATTACTTTAAAACTAATATAGATACGCAAAATCAAATATGGTTGCTTTAAAACTAATATAGATACGCAAAAATCATCGCACAATTAAATAATTGGTACAATTTGTTTGTAGGAGAAAATACATTAAAATATGTTTTTAAGTAGAAATTTACCAAAGCATGTAAGAATATGTACACAGAGTTATAAGTTAAATTTGGTTTTCTATTTGTGATCTTTACGCATCTAAGGCTCAGGCCGGGATAGGGGAGGGGAAAGATTTCGGTAAAGTGTCGTCCAGGACCTATGATTTCAACCCGGCACTTGCTGGTGTGACTTAGGTAAAGTCCTGAAACCCTTTAGTGAGGATGGTCTGCAGTTGGGATCGAACCCACGGCCTCCGAAATGCAACGCCAACTGAGCTACGACAGCTCGGTGCAGTCTTGTAAGTGATCACAATTATTTAGTATGCCCAGATATAAGTATATGAATACATTTCATCCAGCGCTTGAAGTGGGAGGTATGAGGGAAAACGCTGTGCCTTTACCTTTCTCTTTTTGGATTTGGCATACCCCTACCTTTCAATTAATGGGAGCTAATTGCCTTTAATTTCAATAGGCAATCCCCCCTTAGCTTTCTGGACCACTTCTTCAAGCGTTCCCTTTTACCTTTTCTAACCCACTTCGAGCACTGGTATCATTAACATAGATAAATATATAATTAAATAATTTTGCGGGCCCTATTTATTAGAAACGGTGTAAAAAATATCTTGCGATTTACGCAAGTCAACTTTTGAAAACTCTACTATAATCATAATGCCCTTAAAACATTCTTCAAATTGCTAAAAATATTCCAAACCTAACTACCCCTTTCCCACTTCAGAGCGGTAATCGCTGCCTCTGTATTAGCGCTGTGAAAACTACCGATATACCGAAATAGGTATCAATATTGTGGAATACCGAAAATTCGATATCACCCATACAAAAATATCGATATACCGAAATACCGATAATAACCAAATACAAATAATACTGAAAATACCGATAAAACTGATATACCTATAATACCGAATTTCTAAATACAGAAAATACCGATAATATCGAAATATCGATATACAGAAATTGAACAGAAAAATATACTGAACAATACCGTAATATGGAAATACTGAATTCCTTTGAAATTCTAAAAAAAAAACGAACACTTATAACTTATATAGAGGAAGTTGTGTGGCAGAGCTGAAACCAGGTAAGTTTTGCTGCCCCGGTCTGACCCGGACATACGCGATCCGGTCTAAAACTTGACCCAAGTGACTCGGTATGAGATCTTAATGAGCTCCAGTTCTGTATTTTTCGTGCCCTTGGGGTAACACCTCCGCCCCCGGTCACCCCTCAAACTCAAGAAGATAATCAATTTCTCTACTTTGTCCTCCAGATGACAGGACCTAAGTCGGGCAGGGTCAGGCTGGGGCCGAAGCATAGACCCTTTCTGAGACTTGACGTACTGTGCTATAAGCACAATTATTCTAGTGCTGTATGGAGTGCCAAAATGTGACGTGAAACAATTCTCTGAACAGTTAGGGCTGAGGCCAATTGAATGATGATAGGAAAATTGATGGAATGAATAAAAATAATAAGAATGAGACGGTACAATCCCGTGAAAACCCAGACACATGTTATTAGTCCACAACAAAACTCACATAGCACAAGACGGGATCTAATCGGGGAACTCATGCACCAGGAGTGAGCGTTTTACCTCTCAGACACCGCGGTCCATTATAAGCAGTGCGATAGATTCAGTCGTGTGCTTCATCCCTTGCCGCATTAAGAAACAATTATCAACGCCTCGGATCGCGAATCTCTGTGTCATGGACATATCAGCGTGGTCTGGGTCATTCGTGAACACATCATTAGTACCTAATTCGTATGTATTTTTGGAGTTTATTTTCGGCTGCCAAACGAAAAGTCTTATTTGTTTTCTTTTACGCCATATTTTGGGGGCAAGGGGGAAAGCAGTAGTGCTTCTGAAACTAGTCATATAGTATTAATACACATAGTGGAACCACAAAACGAAAACAATAATCGACAGCACCTTCTTAATTCTCTCTTCAAACCCCACCCTCCACCGTAGCCAACCCTGATTGATCTTTATCGTGTGACGTGGTTATGTATTAGCCATTACGGAGTAAACATTGCGTTGTTAAAAAAAATAACTTCATGCCATCCCATTCCCCTTTTAAGCATGAATCGATGTAAAAAAAGTCGAAAATCCTTCGCAAGATTAATTTGTTTTGCGAAATGAAGCCTGTATCTTAGACAAAAACGGACGTTAAAAAGACTATCAGGTAACGTTGGTCAAGAAAACACTAACATTCAAATACTACTATCTCTATAAAATATATTTTTTTCAAGTTTGAGATACATTTAATTAAATTGGTTTTACTTGTTGTCTTTTTCGGCTCAGGTCGGGTTGAAGTAGGCAGAGGATGAGGAGGGTAATGGCCAGGGCCTCTCATGATTTACCATCCCAGCTTCACAGTTTCATATTATGCAGTTTCATTTGCATAATAATAACGCATTGAATTTTACTTATGGCCTTTTCGTACCTAAAGCTCAGGCCGGGATAAATGAGGGGAAATGATTCGGGAAGGTGTTGGCCAGGTCATATGTTGAAGGTGCCATTCATGTATTTGCCTGATGTGAAAGAGGAAAGCCCTGGAAAAATCTTAGTCAGGATGGTCGGCCGCTGGAATCGAACCCACAAGCTCTCGAATAATATACCAACGCTTTACCACTTAGCTACGGCGGTTCGGTATCATAATGACGATATCCGAATACTTGGTGTTTGAATCTGCGATCGAAATCCCAAGAAGTAATTGGACCGCATATCCAAAGTTCCGTAGATCAGGATTTCGGATCCGAGTTTCGGATCTTTGTATATCCCCCATGAAATTCATTTTACATATTTCCCACAGTCACACTTGATTTGTTATTTCATGTTGTTACCTTTTTTCGATTGTTCATATTTCGACATCCTTTTATGCCATTCAGTAATTCTAGATGGGTATCTAATAATTAATTTCAGAGGTGGTCATTGAATTTGAAGGATCCAACTCCAAAGTTGGTCTGGTTGTGAAAAGTATCCTAAATGTAGATTTTTACGCCTAACATTATACAATTGTTTGCACATTAAAAGGAATTTTGGGGTGGAGGTCGAGACTCACCACTAAATGCATACGTCCATGAATACTCGAACGTTGCTCAATATCATTGTTTCTCGGTGTTTTGATATTGTTCGGAATTGCAATGTTATTTGGTATTTCGGTATAGAAGGTCTTGAGAACGATATACGGGCCGAAACGGGACGAGATGACTAGAGAATAGAGAAAACTGCATAATGAAGAACTTCACGGACTGAGTGACGCACCCGATGTTGGAAGAATAATGAAATCGCGACGACAAAGATGGGCAGGACATGCAGCGCGGATTGGAGAAAAACGAATACTATATTCCAACTTGGTTGGAAAGCCGGCTGGAAAGAAACCGTTGGAAAGACGAGACGACGTTAGTGGGACAATATTAGAAGGAATCTTCGAGAAGTGGATGTTTGTGATAAAATCTGGCTTGAACTGGTTCAAGACAGGACCCGATGGCGACCGTTTATTACTACGGAGATGAACTAGCGAGTTTCGTAAGAAAGTAATTTCGATATTTATAAGGTGCAGTCAAATGAAAAGGTCCATTTTCCTGTACCGCCTTTATAACTGAATAGATCTATATATAATGACCATTGCTGTTGAGGCACTTATCCCACCTTGACACGAGATAATGTAACATTTATTATGGCCTACGCATATGTTTATCTCAACCGTAAACATGACTAATATCTCCCTAAACACGTTGTCTGGATATTTGCAATTGGACCTTTTCATTTGACTGAAGCTTGAAGATATCGTTCGGTATATCGATTTTTGGTATAGTTTGGTATTTCGGTATCGATCGGTAATTCGATATATTGATAATTGCCGGTATCCAAGACATACAGAAAGTCCACATGGAAATCTCAATACCGAACATTCCTGCTCTGTATATTCCAAGGCAAAACTAATGTCGAAATTTTGTTTCAAACTATGAAAAAGACTAATTGGACTCCAGTTCTGTAAATGTTACTACTGTCTGTCAAGGAGAGTTTTGACAACTAGGTTTATGAACAGAACAGAAATAAGAATAAAAAAGAGATATTTATCTAAACAAGCTATCCCTTCGACAATTGTCCTCTAGGCACGACTGACTTGACCATTCTTTATCGAGTGGAGAGATGCGGCAAAAAAGTTATGGTTTACTGACTCCCTCCCAACACTATTTTCGGCTCTAGTGGCAGCTTTGCGAGAGAAATAGAGTCCCTGTTCTGCACATATGAATTAAATGGAGGCATAAATACGCTGTTGACGAATTACAAAGAATACAAATAAAAACAATGTTTAGATATAATTGTAATTTATAATAAAATTATGATTCAGTGACTTGTAAGCTACGCATAAAAGCTACATGTAAGCTAGGCATCAACTTTACATGTAAGCTACGCATAAAAGCTACAATGATTATTGTTTGCTGATGTGTACATATGTTGCAAATAGTTAAAAGAGGCTCAACTAACGGGTTTGTCCGTGTTTATATCAATTTCCTCGAGTCTAACGGTTCTTAGGGATTGGGTTTCCTATTACTGTACTTTATTTCTTTGATTGTGTCGAGGTTATCTGAATTTTGTAATACCACCATTCATTTTATTCTCTTAGATTTTTACATTTTTCTTTCGTTTCTTGAGTTTGGTCTTTGAAAATGCGTTTTCATGTACGTCAGTATTCTTTCTCCAATATTTACTTGTATTTTGTTATTCTGTTAAACCAATTTAATTATATTTTTGTTAAAACTTGTATATCATCATAATTCATCCGTTATTTTGAGTGAAAGACTATTTGTGTTCATTATTATTTTGAGTTCCTTTGTCAATAGTATGAGATAAACGGTGGATCTTGTGGCATCCCCGCATAGCATTTCTCTCAGTCGTATTCACACTTGATTTCCACCTTTCAGTTGTAGCAACGTCTCTCTTTCAGAGTCGTTTATTATGTTTTCTTTTTTTAGAAAAGCCGACCCCAGATTTACCTCTAGATAATGATATATTCCTTGATTTAAAATTGTTTATTGTACGTCACATCTCATGGGTAAAGTCACTATTATAAGCAGTTGTTACATCTTCTGAACATGACTAGCACGCTCTCGTATACAAAAGAGGAACATGTCTGTATTTCCTTACTTTGATTTTGAGAATTGCGTTGTAACTTATGCTGTCATTATTGGAAGCTTTTTCCTACTTTTTCTTTGCACGATTAAAGCCTTTAATATGGATATTCCTTTTTAGGCTTGACACGCAGCTTACTCTTTATAGAAAATGGTTCGTTTGCAATCAGTCTTTTGTCTTCTTATTAAGCTCTAATAAATGAAGAAAGATGCAAATAAACAAAAAATTAAAACGACTTGTCAGGAAACAACGGGGAATGTTCATTTCTAGTAAGTTTGTGCTGTGTAACTCATTCTATTGGGGAAACTTGGAACTACAAACAGCCAAAGAACAAGGGGTTTAAATTTATAAATAATTCCGGGAGAAACGTTTACATATTTGGTGAGCGGATTAAATGACAAACGATAAAAACATTAACTCTTGATTGTGTCAATAAACTTGTTTTCTCCCTACACGTATCGTGTGTTTGTTATGGGAAATGAATAATTATGTAAAGTGTTCACTAGAAGATTGATATGTCTACGCTTACTAATAACTTAGTACTGACAATATTTATCATTGCAATTGCAATTTCTCAGAAAAATTTAAAGCTTACATTAAAAAAAATCACACATTTTGAAGGGGGTGCAATACATCACTGATATACTATACATTACATATTTGACATTATAAACAAACACTCCTTGTGTTGCCACTACTTAGTGATAGCAAAATTAGTTTCTGTATTATGTAAATAAATACCTTTCAAATTTGTGGGTACTTGAAAATAATTGTTTGCAGAATACCAATTTATTTCGGAACGGAAACCACGACTCCAGAATTTCGAAAGTGGGAATGGCGAAATTTCACATTTCAGATCCCAAAGATTTGGCATCCCTCAAATTTCGTAATTGTGAAATGCAAATCCTGAAATTACTTCGCATTTGAGAACATCGTCTTGTGAGGTTATGTGATAGCAATTGATATATCGAGATAAGTTTAAAATACGGGTAACCTGATATTAAAAATACTCTGAGATGAAAATTCTTCTTTGGAACAAGCATGCTAAAATCTAAACATGAACTTGTTAGCGCTTCTTGATCGGATTCATTTCCATTGAGAATTCAGTGCCATAAACCTGTTTATATAGTTTGACTATTTCTCATAATACTTAGATATTTTATTGGTTTCAGATAATAGCATTTATTTTTTTTTCGTACGTACATACACTGCTTTTTATGTTTTACAAACATACTGCCTAATATTTGAGAGCTTTAGAGCTTTTTATCCCACGTGCGCGTAAATAGAATATTTCTTGAAAGGTAACCAATTGAAAACAAAAATTGTATATAAAGGAAATCAAAGATATTATATAGCTAATTGCTTACACTAATAAACGCACACTTCAACTTCGCACATCATCTCAAAATTTGCTAAAATGTGTAGCTATATCTTTTCATAAAATGTAAATATAAAACACATTTGAGTCATAACTCTGAAGGAACACTAAATCATCCATTACAAATGTTGAACACTTTGCGAAATTATTTAGTAAAACATATTTCTTTGAGTAGGCTGCACTAGTTCTGTGAGTGTTGGGTAGTTAAAAAATGTCACATAAGACAAACTGTAATGAGAATTAGTGCCTGGGTAACTGGCACATAATGAATCACAGTTATAAATCTTCTTTCAACGCAGTTTCTGTAAAGTGTAAACAAGAGGTCTGGAAGAAGTTCCCACAATATTTATGTGGAAACCGGCTTACAAGTCTTGGACATTTCTATGTGGCAACTCCAACAGGAAAGTTAGTAGCGTAGTGACATGTGTCGAAAACGAAATACTCAAGAAATGTTCTCGTGACTATGGTAGCAGTCAGGTGTAGGCTGTCGAAATAAACTGTATATAGCTGTATAAAGGAACTTTCACTATGTAACGTTGAAACGTTGCCTGACTTCAATCGAAATAATTAGTTTCAAAAAATAAAATCAAAAATGTTAAAGAAAATCTTCATCCGCAATTCACGGCAACGTAGAACTAAAAGAAAAAGGATCAACCATTAACTCCTCGCTGAAACGATCTGAATCACCTCAAGAGATCCCAGGAGAATATTTTTATACTCCTGGAGTTCAGTAGATTTAATTGCTCTATTCTGTATGGATTTGGAGATTCTACAGCAGAACCAAACGAGAACAATTAAACATATAACTTTTTTTTTATTAGAAACTTGGATATTGGCACTATTGTTGTTGACCCTTCTATTCATTGATGCCTGATCTAGCTAGTTTTAAGTAAAACCAAACAACGCACGTCAATAAGTATCTTTTCGTCACCGAGAACTTAAATTTAGCACAATGACTACACAGAAAAAAAAAGAAAAGTGAATCATCAAACCATAAACATGTGTCTGAAAGGGGAGGATAATTCATTGCACTCAACCGCTAACAAACGCTCAAACCCAGCTGTGGCCAACAAGGAAGTAGCATATAGTTTACATGTGCTAGTAAGCTCACGCAGACTACTAATAATTTAGAAAATATTCTTGATTGATTTTGATTTAACTTCAAAAGTATCCAAAGTTTTACAGAAAAGATTAATCAAGCTCTATCCTATTTTGCATTCAAGCAAACGTCATGAATTATTGCCTTCAGACACAGAAAACTAGTAAATTTAATTCAGCAGAATATTTGCTTCACCGCTGCAATTGTCATCTGCCCTCAGAGTTTACTCAACTTTAAGAAGTTAGAAAGCCAACAAATGTTGCCCTAATTAACATCAAATAATTCCCAAAAGCCATAATTTAATATTTTAACATAAAAAGTAGGTGAATATTTAACTAGGGCTCCTTTTACTAGAATCAATCTGACTTCATAAAGAATTAGCTCGCTTTAAAGCAGTAGAGTTTACAAGCACATACAACACAAACAGTTTTTAAATATTTCACAAATCAAATATTATTTGTAACAAATATTACTTTCGCTCACAATTTCACTTTAATTACTTTGATTGGATTTAGCAAGGCAATAATTGTCATAACTCACGTCTATATTCACAGTTTTAACCAACTATTAAGAAGTTAACAATCAGCGTCATTAGCAGTACTGTAACATTAGTTGTTTGGGCCAATTGAAGATTCAGCCATTTGAGTCCAGATTTCTATCCCACTTCTGTACTAATTTACTAGTGAATAATTGTGAATAGTGAATTTCTTCCATTAAAGAAACACTGGGCATAGCCCGGATTGGGGCAGACAATTTAGGCCCTGGCGAACTCTGTTCATTTTCTTTTCCCTTACCCTACTCTGTCATGAGAATACATCAATTAATACAATAAGTGAATACAATCACTATCTGAATAAAACTTTTAAAATTAGTAACATATGAACTAATGTTGTGGACTTGAAATCAAAGTAATAAAGCTATTTGGCTGTTTTGAAAATCATTATTTCATGATCACCACCCACAACCACACTAAATTTTTAGATTTACATATAATCTCATTCTCGAGTTAAGATATCTAAATGAAATGTTCCTAATATAATTAAAGTAAATTAGTGTTAGGTTAAAACATCTTATTTACATTCACCGAAAGAGAAAGCGTTACTGTATGTCTGTATTTTGTTTTCGAAAATGCAACAGTAAACTTGTGGTGACTTATTTATTTTTATATGTTCCCATAGGTACAGTATATAATAGATGATTTTTGACTGTGAAATTAAAAATATGGGCTGTTATAATCAAATCGGCTTTAACGACACTGATTACAAAATAAATATACTTGAAGAAACGGTAATACAAAGGTCTGCAACATAATAGCTTGGGTCCATCTTTCCATCATGATCGCTTAATAAGTGTCCATAACAAAGATGTTTACGGTGGTATTACGTGTGAAACAATAATATAAACAGCTAAGGTATTAATTCAGGTTATGCAATCGACCGTAATAGGTAATCAGTTACTTTGTCCTACAATAAATGTAGCGTCACGAAGTATGGATGATGTCATACACTGTTCTGTATCTCCCTCCATTTGGGACGAAAACACAATGAAAACCCGTATATTGCATAAAAGTGTATCTCATATAGCCTACGAGAAAATAAGAAAACATATTTTCATGCAATATTTTCCAGATTTTACTGATCACAGATATGCATAATTAAACTCAGAACAGAACGCTTTCAAGAAGACTTGCTTCAGCGACGATATAGAACCTTTCAGCATATTTCGAGTTAATGGATGCCTTTATTAAATCGTATTGTAAAGATATGCATATTGAGAGTAACGTATACCTCAAAGGATTCAATTTGCCTAAGGTAAATTCAACTTAAAGTTACATGAATATGATGAGAAACCTCCGACTCGTGTGGTTTTGAGAAGTATAATACTTATGAGAAAACCCAACATTCTTCATATATACCGTATATTGTTATAAAATTCAGTACATTTATATTTTTACCGTGGATAAAACTCATGGATTATATATTTGTATCGAAAACATACAAACATCTGCAATTCTAGATTAAATATTACTTCACCTATTAATAAGATTACAGGTCGCGAGTTAGAATTAAAAAAAAATAGATTCACAGAGATTTTAGAGTAGGGCGTTTTAATGTTTATAATCAGCATTACGTCTATCTCCTCATAGAATTGGTTATAACCGACTCATTAAATGTATTATCTTAATGCATTATAGATTGTTAAGTGATCCTTCAAAGAACAAACACACGGAACTCTTATCTTAATTTGTCTAAACGTTGACAAAATAGATCCTTTTCATGCGACCTTCAGTAAACCTTTTTATTTATTTTTCTTTCCAACTAACATCTGATACCCATTTGAAATGAGTTTGTAAATGCAACATGTGTGTTTCAACCTGATTATCGAAGGATTTCGTATATTCCTCTTCCAGCAGAGTCCATATTTGGTTATAGAGTAATCAGGGATTCTAAAAGGTTATATAGAGGACTAAGGGTGACGTACATATTAGTGATCGAAGTTAACACATAATTTTAATATTTGAAATTACTCACGTATCGTTAAATATATCTGCACCACATTTGAAATTATGATACTAGGACACATTCTAGCCAACATTAATTTCATTTGACTGAGGAAGACAGAAAAACCTCAGGAAAACTAAGATTTGTTTTTTACTTTTATTAGGTTCTGATAGGCAAGATTAAGACTCTTTCAGAGTGCATTACCAACCGGTTAAGTTAGTTTTTTTTTTTTTTAAAAATTCTACTAATGTCATGACTGCAGTTGTTCTTCACTTGAAAAAATCCGAAATTTGATAAAGAAAATGTGCAAGACGTTACTACACCTAATCTTGCAATCTTTGTGTTATTTTAGGTTCTCGATAATCACGAACTTTAGCGAATGGTAATTTCTCGCTATTCAATAACTACTTGTGTGTGTTGCTTGTACTATTGTCAATATATGGTACTCGATTACTTTTTTATATTAATGTAAGTGAAGCCAGTTATAAGAAAGGTAGTTATGTACAAACTGGAACGTACAAGACGAACGTGAGGCTACAAAAAAAGTTCATTGCAGTAAATTCAATGCGTCCGGCATCTTCCAGAAAGTCCTCATTTTTCCCGGGAACTTTGGACTGCATATAACAATTTCCAATTGATAACCCTATTTGAGATATAAAACTATGGTAATGTATTTCAATTAGCATTAATGTCCAAGGCATAATCGCCATAGTACTGATTATTTAATCAGAAAATAATAATATTCTTATACTAGTTGTGTTCTCTATTACTGTCACTTGATTTGAGGCATTTACATTTGATGCTCCCGAAGACAAGGCGAATATAGTTTGAAGTATTGTATTGATGTAATCTAATCTTACGCATTCCATAGCACCTAACACGCCCTTCGTTAGGTGTTATGGAATGCGTTAGATTAGATTAAATATATTCTAATGTTAGCAAAACGTCTATAAGGGCTAAAGTATTTCTCAGATCCGGAAGGACGCCATGTTAACCCACCATGCTAGAGTCTAAACAAATAGCTAGTTATGGTTTTGTGATTTTTACAAGATTGTCATTATTACACTGCAAGAGACACCTGTTTCTTTTTTTTATTTTCCAAGAGATTGAATCTAGAAAATGAAGTGCAAAGAGCCAATTACGTAAGTAAACAAATTTCTCGCAGTGCCATTGAAAACAATTTCGAATACGTTGATAAGAGAATAATTCATCGTTTATTCCTGAGTTCTTTATTTAAAAACAACAACTGATAATTATATCTAAGAAGCCTAAACTGAAGTTGCTAACTTGGTTATAGTTAACGATGCAAACTCAAGGAAATAAATACGAGTGCTAAAACGAAACTCTTGAACTCTAAGCACAGCCTCGGAAATTGATACTGTAGGTAAAGTATACAATGTATTGCATAAATCAAGATTGACCCCTTCCCTCGTATTTGCAACAAATCTCGGTCATATGTAAGCAAACGTGCATATTTGGACTTCAGAACAGTTTCTACTCTTTCAATCAGTTTCAGCTCTTCACGAGCATAATAAACTGTTCGAAAAATATTAACAGCCTTTACTTTCAGAAAATATTCTCTACCTTTCTGCTACCAAATTTACTGTTTGTTTACACGTGGCCTCCTATATTGCTATAATGACTTGTTGAAATGAAAATGAATATAAAACACTCACACACTCACTTTAACGTACAAACCTTTTTGTTAACCCGAGATCCAATCTAGCATAGTATAAAACTAGAAATAAATATCACGTTTGATAATATGCGTGCCCATAAAAGTAGTTTATATTTTGATAAGCAGATTTAAAATACCTTAATTTATGATTCAGTAGATCTCAGTGCTTTATATTTAACCTTTCATATGTAAACAGTAAAAAAGTACAATATGGCAATGAAGCACGTATTTGTCTAAATATTAACAATAAAATTATTTTAGAACAATTGCAATATATACATTTCTTTATCTAGTTCTTAGTATCTATGCCATCATAGATTACTCCACTTTCTTGAGTAATATAGCACTTATTGAAGTGGCAATACGTAGTTCGTTCCTTGCATTCAGTAAACAACTTTACCATTATTTAATTGAGGTATTTTACTTCCCACAACTTTCCACTGTGCAGGGTCTTTTATATCTGCAACTTTAATTTTGCACTTATGTGAAAAACAGTAACATTATGCATACCCCATTTTAGAAAACGGCTGCATTAGCAAGATTTTTTAACATATCGTTGACCTTCACGTTCATGCCTCTAGCCACACTTCTAATTTTTACAAGGTCATAACTCGTACATCGTTAGAAAATTTACAATCCTAAAATTCCAAAGAAATAAGACTTTTGATCATCGTTCCTGAGTTGTAGTAGAAGAAGAAAAAATATACTATGAAATGGAACAAACGTGATATTTTCAAAAAGCATTTCAGGCCTACAGCACTGAATATTATCATACACCTTCAAAACACCAAGACAGCATAAATTTGGTCAAAGTTACCCAACAATGACACAGGCCAGCGCAATACAAGTGAGAAGAAATGAAACTAATTTTATCTGCTGTGTGCTATTAATTACAATTAATTTATGTGCACAGTTAATTAAGTTAGATAGTGACATTGAGGTTAACGTCTCTAATTTATGTAAAATTGCAACAGAATCACGACAAGTTATGCATAGTTGGAAATCTAATGAAACACAAATTTTAAGAGGTAACATTTGAAGCAGGACAAAGAGAAGAAATCAATTTACTTTGTTAAAAACAATATTAGTTAGATAATAATTTTTAGAAGGTTGCAGCACTAACAATTATTGGATAAAAGATAAACTCTATGAACCGACGACCTTCTACCTAAGACACTTATATCAAGAATGTTCACCATAATTACAAAATGAGAGCAAGATATGATGAAAAAGTAGTTATAATATCTGTACTCTACCTCTTTATAGGAATTTGAGTAAGATACTATCTTCACAGTCATGAACACCGTCGTAATTATCATAGAGTTATTAATTTTACATGGTTGGAAACTTCATAAAACAAAGACTCCAACGAGGTACCAACTGTGGCCATCCTGTAGAATTTGTAGAAGAAGAGTAGAACAAATTTCGGACGTTAGGAGAATGGAATTGAAAGTCAAAACATAGAAGCGATTCCAAATAACACGTTACTAACAATCTCACAATCGATATTGCATTGTTCTAAATGTGTCCGTAACAATATACTAGAAGACTTATGGAATCAGATTATATTTACTATTTCTCCTGTCATTCTGGGAAAAAAAAATATTCCCGTTTCCCTATTATTTAGTCCAACAAAATAGTCATTATTTATGAAAAAATAATTAGTAATTAATATGCTAAAAATAAATATAGAATTGTGAATATATGCCAGAAACAACATACTAAAATAACATGAAATCATATCAAAGTTGTCCCGCTCTTTTGCAGAAATGACTGACGTATACGGTGACGTAGTAAAGAAAGTCATTTTTGATGACGTAAGAAAGATATTTCTAACAAGAAAAATAATTTTATAGTGAGTAGCGTCTTCGAAAAATAAGTACCAAATATTCCGTTAAATCAGACCATTTTTCCACCTATTTTAAAATGACCGGATTATCTGCACATTTAACAGAATTTGGTGAGGCCTTGAGACCTTTAATACTGTTCTGGAAACCTGTCATTGTTTAAGTTCACTAAAGGAACAGTTAATTTCGAAGAGATTCCAGCTATTATGCGGAGAGTAGAATGATGTAACAATGAGGATTTTTGTAACCACTGTGAGCAGTTAGTATCAAACGTGGAAGAATTCCGGGGCACGGAGGCCATTAAGGCAGAAGTTCAACGTGCAAACTTTGTTCCATAGGACTTCCTGATGAAAAAGCTACAAGAAACCAAAGATAAGAAAATCATGAGACACCTATTCCTCAAGTACAAAGAAAGCTGCAGAAGAGAAAGAGACAATCACTTTGACATTCTACACGTGACACCGTAGGCAACCTGTTGGAAACTGAAAATCCACAGTAAATGAATCAGCAACAAATTCGCCGATCTATTCCACGACCAATAAAATATTCTGGAAAGCAAGAAGGATATTTTACCTAAAAATAACTTTATGATAAATTATATAACTTTTTCAACCAAGACTCCACCTCCTATATAACCTAACAGGAATAATTTTAAAATGCAGGAGATCGAAGTCTCACAGAAGCATATTTCGATCTGCCTCGCACCAAAATTGAACACTCTGACTTATTGGAATTATGAAACATTTCCGATTCAACCTGAATTGGCATTTAGAATGCTGTTACTGACACACTTACCCATTAGCAAACCGATTGTAAGTTTGTTGCTAATGTGTCCCTAGGAGTTGTTTTCACTTTTAGTCTTCAATTCAATTTTACCAATTCCCAACTAGTTTATTTTCTTCTACAATGTGTCTATTCTCTACATTCAAAGCAAAAGCTAAATTATAAAATTGTGTTTATTAGAAAATCAATGTTTTTAAAAACACCGTCTGGGTGGGATATCACCGAAATTGCATGGTATTAAACGCCGCATGTATCCATCCGACAGTAACCGTTTCATAGTTTAGGGTCTAGATTCAGTTAGATAGATGTGGCATTCATAAAGACTAATATCCTGAAGTGATACGTCAAATTTGTTCTAATAAAATCGAAGATGAACACATCCCTATGGTATATCCACTTAAGTATATTCATCTGCGTAACATTTCTACTAACTTATAACGACCATTATTTAGCGCTTAACAGGATACATTTGCATCCAGAAAATTACAGTGCAATGTCCTACGTGTCAGTAACGAACAATAGAACTGATAAAATAAAGAGTTTTATGTGTTCGCTTTACTTACTTTGAGAATCTGAAAGACAATTGTCAACGTTGTAGAAAATAAGTCATTATTTTCGAAGAAAACAATGACTTACATCAAACAGTAAATCTCACAGAAAGGTTTATATGATTTAAGAATTTTTAACAATATGTTTTTCTCATTTCCAAGGTAAAGTGACGCTTTGCTTAATTTTCATACTTCCTTTTAATGAGCCATATCCAGCTGTGTTCTCAATAAGAGTCTTACACAAGTATTAATACGCTTGATGAACCACTCGTGTTGTCTCATTTCGAACAGATATTCATCATGAGGGCCATGTCGAGTTTTATCCTCGTGGTTTTACTGTCATTTCTACAGGTATGTGATCTAATCTAACATTTAGCCTTACAAATATTACATGTATTTCTACATTGAAAATCACCATGAGAACAAGCATGAGTAATTTTGTCTAACGATTTTTTCACAAAGCTTTTATAGAAAATATACTACTACTACTACTACTAATAATAATAATAATAAACTCTATGCCTGAAAGAACTCGCAAGTTCATCGCCGCAGTAACAAACGTTCGGCATTGGATTCTATCCTGGGCAATATAGTCAGTTTTTATCACCAAAGCTCGAAGATCTCTTCTAATATTTTCTTCCCAACGACGTCTTGGCCTTCCCAATGGTCTCCTTCCATCCGGCCCGACAACCAGGATATAATATAATCTTCGTTTTCCTCCATCCGAGCTACATGGCCTGCCCACCTTAGTCGTCGCGATTTCATTATTGTTACAACATCTGGTGAATTACAACAACAACAACAACAACAACAACAATAATAATAATAATAATAATAATAATAATAATAATAATAATAATAATAATAATAATAATAATAATACTAACAACAACAAGAACAATAACAATAACAACAACAACAAGAACAAGATGAACAAGAAGAAGAACAACAAGTAGAAGAAGAAGAAGAACAAGAAATAGAACGACAAGAAGAAGACCAACAACAAGAACAAGAAAAAGAAGATACTCTGTCTTACGGAACTTGCAGGTCCATCACTGCAGTAACGAATGTTCTCCGCAGGTTCCTATCCTTAGCAAAATCATGTTACTTTTCATCATAAACACCTACTTATCGAAGATTCCTTTTAATATTATTTTCCCAACCAAGGTCTTCTTGGTCTTCCCAATGGACTCTTTCTCTCCGGCTTACCAACCACGATAAAATATGATCTTCGATTCTTTCCCATCCAAGTTCCATGACCTGCCCACCTTAGTCGTGAAGATTTAATTATTTTTACAACAACTGGTGATTCATAAAGTTTATGAAGTTCTTCAATATGCAGTCTCCTCCTTTCCCCAGTCATCTCGTCCCGTTTTGGTCCGTATATCTTTCTCAAGATTTTATTTTCAAACACTCGTAAATTATTTTAATGTGCTAGGGTCGTACTCCAACTTTCGCAAGCGTAAAATATTACCGGCAGAATAACCGTCCTGCAAATTTTCAATTTCAATTTTCTTGATATTAACCAAGAGGTTAGAAGTTTCTGGACTGAGTAGATATAAGCGTTGCGCGACGTTAATATTTTTTTATTTTTTTTTCTCACCCTTATTTTTGTTCGTACGTATGATCAAACATATTTAAATCAATTTGCATGTTTCCTCTATGTTTTCATTTTTAATTGTTATCTATCGACTTCCTTTATTTTCAGTGTTTCTGCTAGCTATCTTCTATTTTGTTTTCTCTATGTTCACCTGTAGATCAGTCCCATCGTAAGCTGCTATTTTGGTGTTACTTTATAATGCATTTATATCGCTTTGTATTAAATCTACATCATACGCTTATACGAACAATTCACTCATGTCATTAAATATTAGTCCCTTTCTGTCCTCTTTTGTTTTCTGAATCGCTGATTCTAACATAAAGTTAGATTCTAACATAAAGATGCACATAAGTAATCCCACTGCTGGATTTATAACGTGTTTATCTAAATTAGCTGTTTTGTTTTTCATCCTACTTTTAATATATCACATGCATATATTTGTCCCGCCTGATAATACACAGCTGCAGACAACCTCCCTATCATGAAGAACGGTAGTTCTTTGAGTGTCGTTCACAAACGAGTCTGTTAGCAGCAGTCACACTAGTATAAAGTAAATTTCGGATCCAGCAAACTATAAGCCTGATTTTGATGTTTGAATTTGCAGTTGCAAGTTTTTTGCCATACTAAGAAACAGAAAAAAATGGGTCATTAGACCCTCCCCGAAAATCCATAATGCGGCTCGAAAAATATCACTTTTATGATAATAGCACTGAATCGATACCATATAGGCGGCCGAAACTTGCGGAATCGTAATCTACAATCGAAAACCTTTCAAACGGTATATCACGCGTAAAAATCGTTAAAAGTCTTCAAACGTTATTACGTTTTTAGCCGAATTACAGACTTTTCACATAAACGATCAAAAAGTTTGACTATCATTCTGTTTGTCATTTTGGCTTTAGCCTCAAATTGTTGGTAAAAGGCGGTTTTAGGGCTCAATTGCAGTCCCCATGGGGGTACAAAATACTTATTTTGATACGAGCTACCGTTTTTGAGATACGTAATCTACCATGATCAAAAATGGAGCTTTTAAAAAATGGACCAGTAAAAAATTCCGTACGCACAATGTTGAGGGTTATTCTCTTTGTGTCACTATGTCGAAAGGAAGGATACTAAGTCTCTTAATTTTATTACAAATTAAACACTTCCGCCATAGAGACACAAAGAAAAATAACTCGCAAAATGGATATAACATTTTGTGGGTTACTCTTCCCTTCAACCCCAAGGGTTTTCTGTTCTTATTATTGTTTACAGTGCACTCTCTGCAAAGCTATAAATATTGTTCCGAAATAGTTTAGCAGCAACGTTCTTCATTGCCGGGAAGAACCCTATATGTATACGGTAAATGTCTAGTACTTGTGCAAACATCTTGAGCTTCTTCTGTAGCGTCATGCAAGAAAAGAAGTGCTTCAAAATGTAATGTGAGGTCGTCGGTTGAAGTCACCTCATGTTACCATTCATTCTGAATAAAACAGGTAAAAATATCAATATTACAGAAATATTTTAAATTGTATTCCAATACTTGGATACCATGACGACCTCTAAGAGATATACCACATAGAAACGTTTTACACTAGAAACCACGTAATGGATGTGATTAAGGAAATCTAGTGAATATGTACGAAAATATGGCCAACCGTCGAGTCCAATCCAAATCCGACGATTACTGAAGAAAACATGTTAAAACATTTTCCTAACATTAAGAACTAACTATAGCATACTAACTTGAATGCTGATTCCGAAATTGGAAATATAATTATTATCGCACGTAAGTGCTATAACGTCTTTTACTTTTTGTATATAGAACAATGTTGACTGTTCATATTGTCTCGATTTTATGAATATTTACACACTTTAGACCATAACACAGGCTATCAAGCACAGAGATACAGTGATCAAAAATCCTACACGAACAAATGAAACTAAATTTAAGATTATGAAGGACTTTGAACAATTACAATAAGCGTTATTTCGTGTTTACAAAATAAATCAAAATAGCGAATTTCCGCTCCATTTGAACGGAAGGAGGGAACACATTATTAAATTGAATTTACATCGGAAAAATGATTAGAAATTTCCGCTAGTTAAAGATGGGATTTATAGTAGCTCTTTTCAATTGAAATACAGACGTACGTTATAGATGAATTGCCGTCTGTTCAAATAAAGGTTTAATCTTCTGAACACGAAAACGACGCAATACATTGATGAAAATGTCTAAAGTTGGAAAAGAATTAGCTTTGATTCAAAATTAGTAAGAAAGAAAATGTATGTATTTGCGAATGAAGAAAGAGTAAAAGAAGATAACACTGGGTGAGATTTGAAGCCAATATCTTCTAACCAAGTACCCAACGCTTTGATCCCTCAACCAGATCTCCAGCAGTATAAGGTAGAGTTATATTTTGCTGTACTGGCCGTGTAGGAAATAGTAAAGGCAGCCGACTGAGACGCGTAAGGTCGTGGGTTCAAATCCCACCGTTGATTCCGATTTATGTTTTGCTGTTTGAAACAGTTTTGTATAATTCAAATTTCAAATCTATTTCAATGCTTTAGACAGCTATGGCTCAGGTCATATGGGTGATGGGATGAATTGGTAGAATGAAGGAAGAAGGGAGAAAGAGGAGCAACCCCGAGAAAACCCACGGACACAGTGATTGTCCACCATAAATCCCATATGGCATGAACATGGATCAACTCGACGACCCGTAGCACAAGAGGTGAGCGACCTTTGTATACGAGCTCATAGCCGTTAGCCATCAAACGAATAGCATGTGTGGGGAACGAGTTTGGTACTAATATTCCCCTAGGTTCTACGCTCTATATACAGCTAATGGACCGCTATTTTCTGAATTTTCAAGTCATTCTATTGTAAGATCCATTCATTCTGTGGCTACGTGAAAACATCTTGCGCGTTCCTGAGTTGGTATATAACCAATTTACGAATACCGTGTTCAAGCCTTTTCTATTGAACTCGTGGAATGTCTGTGGCTATTATGACGAGCCTCCTGGAACATTCCGCACCCCTGTGCAGCATTGCCCTCCGCAAAGTGTTGTCCAGTCATGCAACGACTGCTCACACTCGCAATTCATCAAGTGTTCGTACGGTAATATATGTTTGCTTACATCATTCTGTTGTCCTTCGGCATGTCCATTATTAAACACATCTGTTCCGTATTTTTCTATAGTTTGACGTTTTGCACGATCCCTAAGCAGGTACATGTATCTAGGACGTGATGCATTTTGTATCTCCGTCTTGACGTAGGTATATATCAACGTGTTTTCACCCTTCTCACTTCCCAGGATAATTACCGAGTTCCAGCACGATGGATACACAGTTTCATTTCTTCATTGACTGACTTTTCCACAAACACATGATATTCCACTGTAAGATTTGAAGCCACCAATCCATGCTAATAAGTCGGCTTCCTGACTATACGGACAGTACAGCAATCATAACCCTTGTTTTTGTCTACTTTTTGTATGAGTAGATATTTTGCCTTTTTTTCTCGCAATTCGAATTCATTCTTCACAAATTGATTTTCATTTCCTACACAGCTTCCTGAATACTCCCCGACGATATTCATTGTGTTCAACTTTTCACCTCCCTGTTATTCCATTCCCCTGCCAATTTGACGTAATAGTACAGACAGCGTGGTTGCTTTCTCGTAAATTCTGTACTATAATCATTTCATGAAGGGGGCCTTCTATTGTCTTATTGACCAGCAGGAAAAGTATTGTTTTTCCCACTAGGACTAGAGAGTCCATGTCACCTTGGCGTTGATTTAGAAAGCAAACGCCTTATAAGCTGGTTTTACAGCTACGATAATATTACAAGTATTTCTCTTACTAAGACACCACCATACTAAGTCAATCCAAGTAAACCATAGTAAAACAAACTTACTGCTTGTGTAAAGAATAATATTTATTGCGATAGGAGAATAAGCTAGTGGTTGCTTTTTCTGAGCTTTTTACTTAACCTTTCCTCCAGAGATTCTCGTTTAAATTCAAAATGTGTATTTTATACTTGTATAACAGTATACAATTTAACTTCGATAAAACAATTTCTCATATACATGAAAATTTATTTTGTGCAAATTATTATAAGCTTGAAATGTTATTAGTATTTTTCCTCATCAAAAAGAACTATAACATACATAATTGGATCATTGCATGACTAATCAACAAATTCTAAATAAAAATGTTGCCCCACCATTTTAAATATAATTTTATATTTCCTATGTTGGTTACGAAACACATTTGAGAAAAAAAATGTTATGCCCTTATTTCTCCCGAACCAACCATTTTTCCAACATGACGGGTAGGCGTTTTTACTCCCGTAGACAGGTACTCGTAGACTTCAAACCTGAATCTGAACACTTAAGTACCATAGGCAGGAAGCTTGAATATTTTAGAAAATATTAATGCTCGAGACCGGAATCAAAACCCGTTGGGTATATCTTAAAGTTTACTTTAAAGATGTGGAATCACAGTTTATGACAGTCCTAAATCCCATATCCCAAAATTCTGACTTGTCATTTTACTATGATTTAAGCACACAATGCTTCCTCGAAACCGCATGTCAGATGTTTATGATAGTACATTGATATATTTTAGCCTGGCATACTTAATTATTTGGCAAAGAGCCATGTTTGCAATACCATCAGAGGTGTGATTCAACATCACGATTTATTGCATACTGTAATCCTGTTGAGGGATTGTTCTAATCATCGCAAGAAAATGTAGTCTTATATTCATTTCCTTCCCACAAACATTGTGAAGATACCACATTGGCATTTGTATGATATGATGAAGAAACGAAAACGATGGTACTGCCGAAACCATTTCAAAATAACTGTTCCAATTGTTTGATGAATACCCACCCATCTGCGAGATATCTAAGCCCGAAATCCGATATTTCCCGCCAAGGCCCTTGTTTGAACATTCATTAGAAAAAGTCTTCTGATTTAGGGACATACTATGAATTTCGTGCCCCGACTCCCGGTTGGTAGGTCTAACTCTTACAGGAAAAAATAGTCTTTTATTTAACCTCATTATCCCAAAAGATTGGTTCAAAACTTTAATTTTACCCAATTAGTTATCATTCTATTTTTTGGTATAAAGAAATCCATTTTCAGAAAAGGCGATTCCACATCTTCAAAGTACACTTCAAGGGCTAAAACCGGGTTTCTATTCCAAGTCTCAAGCTCTTTTAATTTAGGTTAGGTTATGTCTCCGTACATGTCTACGAGAGTGAAAAACGACACCCCTATGTTGGAAATATGGTCGCCTAGGGATAACTAAGGGTACCATATGTTTAAATTGGGTCCAGAACCAACATACGAAATATAAAAGTTTTCTAAAATGGCTGTGCATCCAATTTTTCTAGAAATGGATGATTTTTCATAGAATGATCCAATTATGAATGTTCATTTTCTCGCAAAGTGTGATGAGAAATGCAAATAACATTTCATTCTAATTATAATAATTTTCACAAAGAAATTGTCATCTATAGGTAAAACTGCCTTAACAAAATGCTCTTTTGTACATATTTTATACGTATAAAAATAGCCAATGGGGTTTAAATGAGAATCTCTGGAAAAACACAAAATGAAAAATCTAGAAAAAGCAATGTCAGGCTTGTTCTGTTACCAAAACATCTGCGCAGACGGATAATTCTTTACTTAAGAGGTAAGTTTATTTACTATGGTCCAGTTGTAATGAATTAATCTTGTGATGTTTTAATATGACACATCTTGGCAATATTTTTCTCAGCTCTAAGACTAGCTTATTAATAAGTAGTTTGCCAAGGTGGCATGAATTCGTGTCCTAGTGGGGACAGCAATAATTTCCTGCTGATCAATAAGACAATAATAAGTTATTTTAATGAAATGACTAAAGTATATTATTTACAAGAAAGCAACCAAGCTGTTTGTACTATTACGTTAAACTGATGTTTGAATATAGCACCTAGAGATGGAAATATATAACCCAATTTCGTTCGTGAGCGTTCAGCGAGCAATATACGTAATGGGAATTAATTGGTGCAGAAAGAATACGGATTTCGAGAAAGAGGCCAAATGTCTTCGTGCGAAAATAGTATACGAAAACAAGAGTAATAATTGCTGTTCTGGTCGTGTGGCCGAGTGATAAAGTGACATCGTAGCATGGGGTCGTGTTTTCAAATTCCGTCGTTGACTCCCAGTTTCATTCTTGGTGGTTGAAATAGTTTTGTATGCCAACTGATAGCCGTTAACAAATGCAACAAATGGCATGTTTGGAAAACTAGTTTGTACTGTCGTCAGATAGCCAACGTTTCCATACAGATCGTTACTAGTGTTGTATGTTCTCAAGTTTGCTTTGCTTGACGCCCATATCTCTTATCTAGGAAAAAGAAAGAAACAAAATGTGTAAATATTCGTAAATCAAGATAATATAAACAGTTAATTTTGTTCTGTATACGTAAAAGTAAAATATGTTCTAACACGAAACTTTTACGAGTTACAATAACTGTATTGTCAAATTCCAAATCAGAACCCCAATATTAATAAATGGTAGAGACAAATCTTCATGTTACGCAAAAGGCGTTCAAGTTCCCACGGCTGGCCATATTAACTTACATTTCAAATTTGAAATGTATTTAACAATGTAAATGGCAAATTTGCGTAACACTTTGACTCAGAGAAGCCTCAGCTTGTTCACTCTATTCCCTTAATCACATCCCGTGCGTAGTTTCTTGTGCTAAAAGTGGCAGCATAACACATTTTTCTGAACTCCTCATTTTATCCAATTATTGAAATTCATATTTAAAATATGTTTCTAAAATTTATATTTGGGTGGCCCAGAAGCCAATCAGTGTAAGTCAAGAATTTGAAACTTAGAAAATAAACATTTTAGCCTTTGAGTAAATTCTCACTCTTTCAGTGAGCATTGATAGTGCTAGAATCTGGCAGATAATAATGGAATTATTGATTTACGTGTTTGTGCTCATGAATGCAATTGTAATTACCTATCGTTCACAACACGTAAGTCAATTTTCATTTTCTTTCACTTAAACTCGTTGGTTTCTGAACCATCCATTTTCACCTGTTTTGTTCTAAATTGCAGTGTGAAAAGTTAATGGTAATATGAGGTTTTGTGAACTTACGACCTCAGATTCTACTCTGAAGTTCTTGCTTCCATACATTATTCTATTACACCAGAGAGGACGCTTAAGTAACTAACTAACTCTATGGTTTATGGAACTCCCAAGTTCATCGCCGCAGAAAAAAAAACATTCGCCATTGGATTCTATCCTGGGAAATACCAAGCCAGTTTTTATCAAGAACTATTACTTCTCAAAGATCTCTTCTAATAGTGTCCTCCCAACGACGTCTCGGTCTTCCCAATCGTCTCCTTCCATCCGGTCATCCAACCAGGATATATTATAATCTTCGTTTTCCTCCCGTCAACACATATCGTAAGCTACTTTGTGCATCGTTACGACCGGGATGTCGCCCACTGCTCTCGTTATGTTCTCCTGCAGATCCTGGGTTGTCCTCGTACACTATCTTCTTAAGATATTCCCACAAATAAAAGTCTGTGGGCATAAGTTTGGCGAACAACGCGGCCACAAATTTTCGACATTAATGGATGACCTAAGAAATGACTTAACATCTCTAATGACTCATTTGGTGTATGGATCGTAGCTCCATCCAGTTAGAAACAACAGTAACGTTCCTATTCCTCAAGCAATGCTGCAAACTGAGTGATGATGTTACTATACACTTCTGAATCAACAGTCGCGTTAAACAAAATGACCAACAATTATTGTCTATAAAATTGCGCACCATAATCCATCTTTTTGAGAATGAATTGGAACTTCGTGTACTGTATTAGAATTTTCCATGGACTGTATCTGAGTAGGCTATCCACTCGTAAATGGAACCAGCATTCATCACTGAAAGATGTTTTGTTCAATTTGTTCAGACATTGTTACGCGTGAATCTGTTGAACCACTGACAATAATGTACGCCTTTCTGGAAATCCAACGGGCGTAGCTCTTGGACTACTCGCACCTTGAATGCTGGGAGCAGAAGTTTCGAAGCTCTATGGAAAAATAAAAAAGTCTCTACCTATTGTGAAAGCCGTCTCAGAGAATTCCTAGGAGAGTTTTGCAATTTTATACATACATCCATATGCAAGACTTGTGTGAAAATTGATGGTTGTGCTCTACTTGGATTTTCTGCAATGTTCTCTGTTTCGCGAAACCTCTTAACTAAATCATACATCGGTGTTTTCCTAGGCGAAGGAACGTTGAGATATCTCCGAAGGAAGATTTCTACATAAATTTTTACGACTCAACTTCAAGACAAGATTCATAAACAGCAACCCTCTGCTCTCGTGTAAGACTCGTCGTGAACTAAATTCGTGGGTGTCTTCAACTAGACATCTGATTTGCATTCTTGCTGCTTACTGCGCATGTATTGTTGTTCATTGTCAACTAGTATTTAATTATATTCAACAACAACAACAATCAATCACAAGGATCTGTTTCTAAAAACTTGGAATTGTTACTCAGTAATGCATTTTTAAAGTCAGAATTCGGGGACTTTAGAAACGCTCTCTATATTAGAATTGGCCTTGTTTTAATGGTTAAATAAGTTAAATTTATTTGTATTGCGACACCTGTCGAACTTGTTGCAATATTAGAGAAAGTAATATTCCCAAAATATTTGTAAAATTTGGACAAAATTTAGATCCATACCAAATATTGAAATATTAAGCTACCTTTATGTTAATCATAGTACAAGATATAGGGTATTATTATTGCATATACAATTTTCAACTTATATTTTCCTCTCTACAATGTCTCATGATTAATATAGCAATAGTTACACAGTGCAACAGAACTTGATCTTTGCAAAGTCTCTGAGTATGAATATGTCTTCCATTGATCACTGAGAACCTGCAGATAAAGTTAGGTGGGTGTGTTCTGTTGATGTGTAATTGATTATATTTCGTGATCAGAATAATTCCATGTGTTCTTATATTGTTAATGTATTTGAATTAAGGGACGCAATTTTGGGTGGCAATGAAGTTCGCATCAGAGACCTACAGTTAGAGGTCCAGTGTGTGAACCTCCAGTCAAGACCCCGTACTATTGAAAACCATATACCGAGCGGCCGTGACAATGAGCAGAGGTAGAGCATAGTTTAGAATTGAGATGTAGTGGGTTCAATCTCAGCGACCAATCATCCTGACAGGAGTTTCCAGCTTATTGTTTCACAGGAACATCAGGCAAATACAGGTATTACAGCTTAAAATTAAGCCCTGGCTGTAAGCTTCCCGCATACATTCCCCTCTCCTAACCTGGTGAAACGCTCGCCTAAAAGACCTGAATGCAAATCACTTCAATTCAATTCCAAAGAGAAGAATCAGTACAAAATAATTTGGTATATGTTCCCATAGATGCTATTCTAAACAGTTATAACTCACATTCACTTTTCCTTTAGCTTCTGTTAGCAATCAAATATATTTTCAGGAGGTGGAATTACGTGTTTCCGAGGACAAGTAGAGATACCCTAGAGTATGTATATTTAGCCCTTTAGTGACAAATGATTTCCATTTGTTTGGGTTCCAATAACTAATATGTTTCTAAAATCTAGAACGGAATTCGAACCCAGAACCTTAGAAGCTGACCATCTATAGAAACTCATGCTTTGTAAAAAAATTCAAGTTGCAGCTGCGGCGTATATCTTACCGAAGTTTTTTCTTCCCAAGTTAACACTAACCTGTATTTCCTTCCCTTTCAAAAATATCTTATTTGCAAGTGTTCCACGTGATTTCTTTACAGTTATACATATGTTCATCATTTTAAAATTGACAGATCTAAGGGTAGTCATCTTATCCATAAAATAGAACCTGCAACTACTCCCGCTTTTCCCTTAGTTCACATTATTAAAATAGTTATTGTAGATTACGGTAATGCATTAACTAAGCATTATGATATTTCAAATAAGTAGAATTACCTATATATGTTAGGCTACTATTCCAAAGTGCAATATCTATAAAGACAATCTAAGAAAGCGTTTCATAAAAATGAAAATATAGCTTGGAAAATCACACAGAATTCAACCTTTAGGCTCTGACAAGAGACACGTTTCCTTAGTAATAACTATATTCTGGATTTTAACACTTAACTTTTCTATCAATTGTGTGAGTGACTATATATATTGATATTGTTATGAGACAACTTCTACCCTGTGTTGTATACTCTTATAAATTCACCTAGTTAAGGGTTTACAATATCTAAGCAATTTCAGCAGGACCGCTTCTGTGCTAAGTATTGTGGCATGGTGCGAGTTTCCAGCTGCTGGTAGCGACCATTATGTATTACTCAAATGTAACCAAATTTTACCAAAATTAGTTGTATAGTGAATCGAACAAACTGGACTTTATTGAGTTTCGAATTTATTTTATAAAAATAATTAATATTCTAATATATATAGTAGTCATGTGGAATCCTAATGGAAAGTATGGAAATCTTTTACACACTGAAAAATGAATCATAAGTTTACTGTGAAGAGAAACCAAGCTATGCTTATGTACTATAATTGAGACGATATGTTTCTATCCCTTTCATTGTTCAGAGTTGTTTTTCTTTAGTAAGATATCTGCTATAAGGACTGAAGGTTTAATGATATTATGCACAATGCATTTTTGTATGAATACTCGTACTTTAGCATTTATTTCTTGATTATTTTTGAAGAACCTATGTTAAGTTCTCATGATACCCCCGTGTAATAAGTAAGGCGTTTCTTGTCACACTGTCTAATCGTAAATCGTAAATAAAGTACTACGTTCTATATTATATTAAAATTCATCAATACAGGTATTACACAATATATTTATGTAACTTTTACATTTAGTTATGAAAGTAGGATGTTAAACTTTTTTACCAAAATTATATACTTACATTTGATTGACTAATTATTGCAAAACATCAATCGTATGTGGAAGAGACACACTAGTGTACACACTACACAAACGTAACAATCTCGTTACATTAGGTTGTCCTCAATTGCTCTCTCTTGTCTTGATTTTTAGGATCCCTGAGACAAATGGTCTCCTTCTCAACTGCATATGAGCGTTATTGCAATATTTATGTATTGCGACTAAATGCCTCTAATTATTTATGTGTTCGTTAATATTCGTTTCGACTAGTATTTATATAGTAAGTGGTGATTAAGGTGTAGCTATTAAATTGATAGATTGACCAGCCTCAAAATTTGTGATGTAGAGTACATAAGTTTCAATCGAATGGGTCATACATGATGTTACAGCTAGTACTTCTATCTTTGTATAAGATTAAATAACCACTTTCCCTAATAAGTCTACATTCTAGAAGTGACGGAAAATCCGCAAAGTTTTAGTAAGGACATCCAATATAACCACGTGAAAATAGTGTCAAATTCCTGACCAGATTTCACCACCTTAGTATATCACGAAAGTAATATACTTTTATAATTATTAGGGAGTGGATTCTCTTAATGACGAAACTTAAAACGTGTCCTTATGTTCTGATTAGCTGCCGACATTTAATATTGGTTATTATTTTATTAAAAACACTTTAAAAGAGATAACTGATAAATTAATATGATACAGTATCATACGAACATTGTAATAGTAATATGTTTGGATATATAAAATTATTTAATTATAATGCTCACTTACGTTACATAACGGCTCCATTATATAGCATTAAGCTTCCAAAGACCATTGTAGTAAGTGCATAAATCGAATAAGGACAATGATATAGAATAATTGTTAGACTGCAATACTATAACTAGTGGAATTGAAAGTAAAAAGGTTCGGAATCGTAAATTTGTCGATAAGGATACATATTGCATGCCCTACTACAAAACAAATATGCAAATTGCCTAGGCAGGAATCAATTGCGTAACCTCTGTTTTAAATTGTTTATCGACGTTGCTATTATATTTCCTGAATTGCGCACCATTTAAAGTAAAACTTTATTTTATTTTTCAGAACACCTTGTCACAAGATAATACAGTTGATCCAGATGCATCAGCCAGGGTAAGTAAATCATTTTAATATTTAAATAATTTATTCAAATGATACCATACATTGAGGTTCCTTTTTAATATTACTTTGGTAATCACGTAATAAACCCATTCATAGAGATATTTTTAAATTATTACACATTTTGACTACGAACTTAAAAAGCACTTTTTTAATGATACATATATCTCGATGCTGCATTAAATCATTGAAATATATTTATAAACTTACACGAATATTCCGTCGTTAAGAAAATGTCAATTCAACATGCGTGTACTTATTTGGTTTTCAAATTATTCGAGAATCCATTAAAAGTGCATTTGTGCAACAATGTATTGTTTCATGTATTTATTTCGATATCGTTTAAATTGGTTAACAACGAAACTAGTTTGCGCACAAGAAAAATACTGTACTTTCTTCTTGAAAGTACGGAGATTCGTGAAAAGACGTCTGCTCTATCCGTGACAGCATTGTAAGGAAAACGGTTTTGCATAATAGTTTAACTGTACCTAAGAAATGTAATCTAGTTTTCATAATATTGTACTAGAGTTATACCGATATATTAGACAAGATTCAATGTGTTAGTTATCAACATACACGAGGATAATTACAATAACTGTAAACATATTTATGGTAATTTGTGATGAAAATAGACTAACAATATTCATATTTTTGTTTACAACAATCGAAATTGAATTTAAAAAATAATATAATACATATTATGATGTATGTTACAATCATAAACTTTAAGCAAAGCTTGAACAAAATCTTTAAAAATCATCTTCAAACTAGGCAAATCTCATCTAATGCCTTCCCAGGAGGCAACGTACCAAGAATAGAAGATTTCACACATGTCACTCGCTGTTCCCATGGTTTGGCGGGAGCCGACTGATCGAACCACAGATTGTTATTTTTGTTTAACAAAAATACATGGAATCACATCAAAAACAAAGAAGAGTGTTTAATAACGCAATGTATCATTTGCTATGAGACCTGTATACCACAATGAAGATTTGCCGGTACCAGAGCCTCCAAAAAATGTTATAGCTAGTGAAGATGAATCCTGGAATGAACACGAAGAAGATACAGAAGGTGGAGAAGCTACTCATGTTGACCCAACATTTGAGTTCCCTAGTGAATCGAATTCCCCACACGTGCTGACACAAGGTGAATTGAACGATCTTGTTCGCGATTTAAATCTGTACAAGCAGCAGTCTTAACTATTAGCTTCGCGACTGAAAGGCTGGGTTCTCTCTCGCAATGCAAAAGTGACTGTTTTTCGTGACCGCCATGTTTTTTTTTTCAGAATATTTCTCGAAAGAAGGTGATGTCTTTTTTTGACAATATCGAATCCTTTATGGAAACTCTTGGCCATGTATATAAGGTAAATGAGTGGCGTTGGTTTCTCAAGACCAGAATAATATGTAGCCACTTCCCACACAATCAGATTTCTCAATGCTGCGACGCCGGTGGCAGCGATCACAGTGATTAACATGTTTGAACATGACTCGTTGGCAATGTTGCCAAGCGTCAATCATTAAAAGGAATCTGTTTGTGGCCTCAGGCACATGTATCGGAATTCTTCGCATATATGTGGACTTTATTTCAAGAACTGTACCTGCAAATGATTTGAATTTAGCCACAGCAGAATAACTCTATGCAGCGTTTTCAAAAAAATTCAACAATTTCGATAGGGAGGGGTTAACGTGTCAGAATGTTATATTTTTTATTTGTTTCTTTGAGTTTTACATTTCTAATTCTACAGAAAGAGACACGAATGCATTGTTTAAAGTTGTTAACAGGCATTTTCATTTTTGTTTTTATGTAAGTAAAGCAAATCGTATGTTTCTCAAAGCAAGAGCTCTGAGTACTGTTAGAAGGTAAAATGAATGGTACAAAAAGCATACATACAAATATCTGGTCTAGTAAAATGTAATCCATTATTTTGCCAAAAGATGGCTTCAGTGATCTGTATCACGCGTTGTATGAGTCCGATCGGGTTCAACGAGATGGCGTTCAAACTATGAGATTTCGTACTACAAACACTGTTCAAATAGTTGTGATGAGTTGACCCAGGTGTTGTGTGAGCGCGCGTCAAAATGGACACTAGCAAAGAGAAAATACGCTATATTTTACAGTTTTTCTTCGATAAAGGCGAAAACGCAAGCCAGGCGGCTGCAAATGTGAATAGTGTTTTTGGTCCTGATACTGTAACAGCCAATCACGTGCAGTCTTGGTTACGTCGATTCCGTGCCGGTAATTTTGACGTCAAAGATGTACCACGCACTGGAAGGCCAAGTGTCGAAAATGTAGATAAAATCATGGACATTGTTGTTTCGATTGCCGAAGAGCTACACATTGTACAAAAAACCGTGTGGAACCATTTGCATAAGGCTGGATACACAAAGAAGCTTGATGTATGGGTGCCACACGAGTTAACGCAAAAAAAACTCATTGACCGAATTTACATCTGCGAATCGCTGCTGAATCCCAACAAAAGCGACCCATTTCTGAAGCAGTTGGTCACTGGTGATGAAAAGTGGATCACTTACGACAACGTCACGCGAAAACGGTCGTGGTCGAAGCGTGGTGCGCCGGCGCAAACGGTGCCCAAGCCAGGATTGACGGTCAGGAAGGTTTTGCTGTGTGTTTTTTTGGGATTGGCAGGGAATTATCTACTATGAGTTGCTCCCCTACGGCCAAACCTTAACTCGGAACTATACTGTCAACAATTGGACCGTCTGAAGGCAGCAATCGCCCAAAAGCGCCCAGCTTTGGCCAATAGGAGAGGCATTGTGTTCCACCAGGACAACGCCAGGACACACACATCGATAGTGACTCGCCAGAAGCTCCGGGAGCTTGGTTGGGAGGTTCTTATGCATCCACCTTACAGTCCGGACCTGGCACCGAGTGATAACCATCTGTTCCTGTCCATGGCGAACACGTTTGCTGGTGCAAATTTCGCGTCAAGAGAGGCTCGTGAAAATCGACTGTCTCAATTTTTTGCCAATAGGGACAAGGGCTTCTATGAGAGAGACATTATGATATTACCTTCCAAATGGCAACACGTTATCGAACAAAACGGCGCATATGTAACCTAAATCGGATCATTCTAACTATGGTAAGTCAAGCCTTCAATGTCATGCAAAAATAATGGATTACTTTTTACTACACCATATATATTCATATCCATAGAAAAAATAATGCGATTGTTATGAAACTTTCAATTTTTATTAGGTATGAATCAGGGTGTTATTACATGTATTTTGTGTGTTTACATGGATAAATGGACAAAATCCGGGAATATTAAAAATATAAAAAAACGGAAATTTTTGAGGGAATTTTCCATAAATTCCTCTGTCACGCAAAAAGTAAGCCCGATGGAGAAAAACTGATTGCATATTGGAATTCAGCACCATCGGTTTAGCTTAGAACACTATTCACATTCCTTGTGACAAAAATGCTGTTTACCAGATTATAATCACCTTCTACCATTTTTAAAATATACTAGTCTAATACGAATTTAAGGAGAAGAGAACGTATGTGTTATATAGTTTGAATCCACTATGAAGCTTGAAATTACCTTTCACGTAGTCACATATGCGCATTGTGCTTAGAGTGTAACCCCATACAATTAATTTTATCTTATCTTATCTTAGAGGGCAAATGCCATTCATTTTTCGCTGGAGTGTTGTCATATTGAAGGTGCTTCCCTTCACCACGATATTCCAGGGCGGAACTATATCCCTTTAGAATTGTAGATTCTGCTGCAAAATGCAAGCTATCAGTATTGTTCGTAATATTTAAGGAATTCGCAAATAGCGGCACTTGCGTATCCGAAATCTGATCTGCCTACTGTAGACCAGTAAATTCAAGGTGACTTCCATGTTTTCTTGGTAAATTTAGATTTACGAACACCTTTATTTGGTTGAATCTCTTCAATAATAATCACTTTCTAATTTCTTTTTTGTTTACAACAGACTACTCTAAGAAGTGGGGTGTCATAACATCAACATATTTTAAGGTAATTTAAATCTTGAAAGTATCTCACAGACACATCTATTCCTCTGCTGAGGCGTCCTCTATATTTTATAACTTTCCCTTCTGATCCATGAACAGATAGTAAACTACTATTTTATATTTCTGTTTGCTCTTCAATACTTCTCTCGGTAGGGAAATATGGTCAAATGTAGACCTGAATTTTCTAATTCAAATATATAATCTCAAATATTTCATCTGCATCTGGTTTAGCCATTTTAGTAGGATACTACTTAAAACTTCGTAAAATGGGAGAAATGAAATTGTGCTGCAATTATTACAGTCCGAGGCATTGCTGTTTATTCTCTTCAACTATTCGTGGGGTATTAATTACAATTGCAAAGTATCCTTTTGGGATAAAGTATTTAATTCTATACATATCCTGGACTTTATTGGGTTCGGCTTGGATTCTATTAATCACGGGGATATGCAGTTTGCCATTTTAATTATTGCTCGCTAGATATCATTTTCGCGAGGTTTAGGTACCTACGCTACTACAGTGGTCTCGTTGAATCACTCTGTATGATTTTTGCTTACATTAAGATACTGTTTCAAATAACTGTTCTACACAAAAGAAATTACGTCGCCTAAGTCTCAGGTCTGCTAAAACGATAAATGTATTGGAGATTTCGAGTTACTAATTTCCCTTTCCGTTTAAACTATTTAAACCGTTTAGTCATATTTCATCTGTTTTGATCTTTTACTTTCTTTGTACTATCCACAACACAACCATCACTTTTGCGATTCTAATGTTCAACGAAGTTACTTCCATCCTTTAAACTTTAATGCCCATCATATTGGTATATTTTTGTCTGTTTAATATGTGTGAATTATGTATACAATTTATCGATATATCTGTATGCACATTCCTTTAGGTTCAAAATCCGATCTCGTTACGAATAGGGTTTTCAAAATTGAGAAAGCTCTCAGTCTAAGACCATTGTTCAAGCTGAATTGAAGAAGATTTTATTAGCTTAGAATAAGATAATAAGAAGAATAAGAGAATAAGAATAAGATATTAAAGGTCATAAGACTAGCTATAGTGCTTAATATCAAACGTCGAATGTTATCTAGATTTACATCTTTCATTGCACCATGGTCTTATATGTTTACGTTTGCAAGAGTCATTTTCTAAACTTACTTTCTATTATATTTCTTTTTAACTGAAGGTTTGGATACTAAATACAGTATTTGGACATCCTTTTTATCATTTTCGTACGGGTTCTCATCCGTTTTATTAGGCACATCCCAGGCTGCTACTTTCTAATAAGTTTAAGAAGGTTTCCTTCCAAAAATTCTAGTCCTGTAAACTAAATTATAAATCGACAAACATCAAGACCGAAATAAGGAAAAATACATAATCAAATAATGAGCGTAATTTCAAAACTAGCTCTATTAATTTTAAACGTTTTCAAACCAGTAAAATTAATATAGGAAAAATGTCATAATTCTCAGATATTATATAAATATTCAAGATCAAAAACAGACACAACATTTTTTTTCGAAACGTACAATTTACAAAGTAAACACGAAAAGAAAATAGTTTACAAGCTATGTAAAAATACACAAAAATGAATAGATGAGTTTTAAAATCGCATTTCTTAACTGGCGAAATTTACTGAGTAAGGAATAAATACTTTTCTGCCTAACTGTAGATTCCTTATACTAAATTTTATTCTTGAGAATTGTCGCTAGAAATATGCTTAGGATAACTGTTCATGACAATCAGGTGGTTTTATCATACGCTTGAAGTAAATGACTTATTGTAAATTTCTCATGGCATTTGCTTAATTAACAATGAACTAAAATTTAATTTTGTGTTAAATAATACGTGTAAGTATGCTTACAGTATTTCCCCATATTTGTTTATGAGATTTCATGGGATGTTAGCAGATCTCGTGCTTGTGACGCTGCTTTCTATTGTCGGGTTGCGGCAAATACATTCACGAAAAAAATCTCACAAGATGCAAAAGGCAGTATGAATCGCTGAATTGACGGACTAACTATACTACAGAAACACTTCAATACTTCACAATATTAAAATAAAAGAAACTGGCTCCACCTCTGTTTTCAGAAGTTAATCCATTATAAACAAAAAACATTCCGGGTAGTGGCAGAAACAAGTCACTTGTAAAATAAATGTTCGTTGATTCTTAATGTTCTATTAATAATCCAGAAAAGAACACAGATCACTGTCCAATTGCAATTTACAAAACTTCATCAACAATTCCAAAACAAAACATTTTCATAACACAACTAGCAATAAATAAGTGGACAAATCTAACATAAATTCCTAGTTTCATAACAACAATTAAATTCTAACAAAATTTAGAAAATCTAGAGCAGAGTGCTCATCCAAAAACGCTAATTAATATTTGAGGTACCAGTGCCACTGATTACCTTGAATTTAATCGTGAACAATTTAATTTTTAGGTGGTTGCGGGACCAAAAAATGTCTAAACTGTAAATTAATAAACTCCCCGAAAATTTTACAAGTCTGGAAGTTTAAATCCAGATTAATCCCCACAGTTCCTTTTAAAACAAACTAATTTCAAATTTAAATGCAAACCTTCTCAGATCAGGACAGGTAGATTCAGGAAAAATAATGTTAGGATGGGGGTGTAAAGAACTATTTCTCTCAAAAGGATAATTTAAATGCCATATACAAAGTATTCACCAATCCTCTAATTTAATCAACCACACAACAGTTAATTATATTCAAGAACCGGGAACCTTCTACTAATTTATGCTTAAAAATCATTAGTATTTAATTTTAAGGATTTCAACAGAGACCAAGGTTTAATTAATCCAACACATCACATTCCGGATTTTATTACTTCAAACACACTTCATTCTACTATTTATAATTCTAGTACCTTGTTAACAGCTCAGTAAACTCTCACTTCCAAAGGACTGAGAAAAACCCAAACCAACTCTCCTTCGCTCACTCGGCATAACTATTTTCAAAAAGGACCGGCAAGGTTCATTTCAAAACAAAGACTATATTTGTCTAACACCCAAGTAACACCATAAAATCGCAAAAACAAAACAACAATTCCTATTCAAGCAGTCACTCACCCTAACAAACTCCACGTAACCTGACCATAGTTGTCCTAATAGACTAATTCTACAAATTAAAACGTTAATACTTAAGCAATTCCAAACATTTACTCATGTGGACACACTCTCTTAGATAACTTAACAATCGATAGCCTTAAAATACCGCCAAACCTCATTCATTCCAGAAATGTTTCGGAACTAAGGCCAACCAATTTCTGTAATCAGACCTAACACTTCAGAATTAGTAATCAAGACATTCGAAACATTCTCACCTCCGAATAACCATTAATTACACAAACAAAACTAACTTCGAATTTTTGTACCAAATCACACATTCTTGCACAACACTAATTGATGAAATCTGACTAGGAAACTTACTTCAGAACTGAGTCACAAACTTTTCAATCTAAGTGCACATAAGACACTGAATTAGAATAATTTTAATCTTAATTTTATTTCGATTACATTTATCTTTAGGACATAGCAAAAAGCTTTAAGCTGGTAGAAGGCACCTTACATTTAACGAGAAATTCAATTCTTTCACGTTTCTTTTAAATGACTCATTTCCAATGAAACCTCAACTTTCAAGAATTAATATAATTACTTCGTTAGCGACGCTACTAGTGCATTTTCATTTTCTTCCATTAAGTACTACTCCAACGAGTATGTCAACAACGATCGCTACAAAATAATAATTATTAATTAGCATTTTTACTTACATAATTTATTTCTAGTTTTCATGTCTGATCTGTTTCAATATTAACTCTGTTAATTTTCCATTTTCCATTCAATATTCATTAAGGAAATGTTATTTAGATTGTCATGAATTAACTTTATAACTTTATCGACACAACCATTTCACTATTTTTCACGTGTTGCTTTGCTGATTCATTTTTAGAATAATTGTATCAAAATATATTTCATCCAACCGAAAATGTTACGCAATCAATGCCAGAATTATTCCTCGTTTTTCATTTTTAGAATATATCCACAGTAATATTAATCACAATTTCATCAGTTCACTAATCAAACAACATTGAAACCATTCGGCCATTTTCTCAGGTCCATAGCTGCCAATTAGAATGGCGATAATTCCACATTATTCTTCTTTCATCGCATATAGCGCTAGTGTAGCTCATAGTTACCAGACCGCAAAATTCAAATTTTAAAAGTTTTTAACGTAGGATATTTCAAGGCAGTAGGAAGAAAATATTTAGTATACAATTTAGTTTTGTTCCAAGGAAAAACAAGCAGTAATTATTCACTCACTACATGCTTGACATGTAGGTATAACTTACCCCAAGAAAGATACCCATTCGAAGTCATCTCGGGGTTGGATCTCTATACAAAGTTTTTCGGAAAACCGTAGTGATATGGAATAAAACAGTTAGTAATGCTTCCATTAAAATATGTATCTTTTTCTAACATTACCGAAGTACAACGTTTCTCAGAGACAATTAACAAACTCTTCATTTGGATCATAGCGAGAATTCAAATTGAATGCTAAACACGCTTTTGTATTATGAACGAAGTGTCTTCCTCACATGACACAGCAATCCTCTTGCTGCTTGCTTTCAGCAGGGTCCCCGGACGACGATATCGTCAAACACAGTAGTTTGAACTTTGTCACTCACGAGTAAACCTGTCATGGGTCTTAAAGGGGCGAGCTTTCCATAGTAGGCTGATTTTAACATATTACTCTAATTTGAGCATAAGATTTACATATATATTTTTCTGATGTAAGGGATTTGTGATAGAGCATTTCTTGTACCCTATAAAATTTAAAGACTGTTAGTTATCTATAGCGCGATTAGACGAAATGATAATTCCATTTGGAATCAACACAGTTAACGGGAAAAACATAATCTCATCTTCTCAAGTTATTACTAATTAAGCTATGTTAGTATAGCGTGATGATAAACTTAAGGAATATTATAGTCCTGTGTGATTTAATTCTTAATCTTTCAATGTTTCCCCACGTTTTGATTCATACTGATTATTTAAAATACCTATAACGCTTGTCCAAATTAAGGTAGGCCATTTTGAAGGCCTTAGAGATGTTTCTTTTAACATACAACATTTGCCCAGCCCTGTGAAATTGGAAATTTTACCTTCAACTTTGACAATTTGACCTTTATTGTTACGAATAGTATCATTGTATAACTTAAGAGGCAAGTGCTAATAAAAGTGATGGTCAGAATTTGTTTAGTCCGTCTTGAGCCATGGGGAGAATCCAACATAGCCACTGGGACGTGTGAGTTGTGGTATAAAAGTGACAATATCTTTGATTTTTTTTTATCCTAGAGTTCTCTCGTTGGTGTATAATTTTAAAAATGTATTAGGAAAATTGATAAATTATGGTAGCCACTGAGATAGTTCATCTTGGGGTACTGAGAGGAAAAATCTAACATATGTGGAATATCCAAGTGGTTTCATTTTAATATGTATAAATGAATCAGTAGATTTAAGCTCAGATGTTTAAGCTAAGATGTAGATGCAAATACAGGTTACGCTGAATTGCACTTCACGGTTTGGTGATAGTGATGCATAATAGATATTTCCTTCGATAAATGTGCAATTTGCACCTCATGTAGTAACATAAATATACAACCGCATATACATGATATTTTTTAGATTTATATGGACCTAAAGAGACATAAATTACAGCCCCAGAAAATTTTAATTTATTAAAACAAATAACATTACATATCACTGATCTTATCATCGTGAAAATTTGCATATGTGTTTACGAATAATATAGAATTATATTCTGATAATTTCAAGAAACAGAGGTGATGCTTTCTTGCTATTCAAGGTCAAATTGTGAAAGTTGAAGGTCGAATTTGCAATTTAATAGGGAACGGCAAGTGTTTCAGATTAACTGAAAGGTCTTCTGAGACTTTCATAACCATGAAATAATGACATATATATCACAATTAGAACAAACGTTGCATGCATTTTAAATCAGCAACATGACTCACAATATAGGAAAAGATTCAAATTTGAGGTGCTGTAAGTCCAAAAATGTATGATACTGGACTACAATATTACATTTTTGGGTGTTTCCCATCAGGGTCTACTAATACACCAACATTTCTAAATATGTCTTGGTGAGGGAATTGACTGTGCTTACTTGGAATCTAACAGGAAATGACAAAATAAGCTATATTACAGGAATTTGTATTGTATTAATTTTCTTACACATTTGAATCCGAAACCTAGTACGTATATGTCCTTGTTATGTGAGATGGGATTACCATATTGCTATTGCAGTATTAAGAGCATTAGTGTAACTTCTTTGTAATGTCTACTTTTGCCCAAATTCCTTCATTACCTAAGTTAGTATTTCTTCTAAAGAGTTTTAAAAATATAAGTATACTTTTAAATTGTATTTTAAATTGAAATAATTATTTTCTCTTATATTCCAGATTGCCTTTAGAGCTAAACAACTTCTGCCGCTGTTGTATTTACATTCCTTTGTAAGTACCGACAGCCATTAGTTTGAGTATGAAAATAAAAATAACAATTCGATACATCAAATTTATAAGATTAATAAAACAGAGTCTTTGCTTTTTCCGTATGATTAAGTTTAAAGATTTGCAAATATTATATAAACTAGTAAACGTCTCCACTATTGAATTCACTTTGTTTTTGTTGCAAATAAGCTTGTGATTGTTATAGAAATAATTTTCACTTTCATAATATCTTAACCACTTTGTTAAATTTTAAAACCACGATAATAACCGGGAAACTAAAAAGAAATCCTTTAAATAGTTTAAACGTCGAGTCCATACCTTTCGTGCAGTTATTTACAAAGATAGCTGCAAGTGAGCTCTAAACGTCATTTTAAGTAACATGTAAAGTTGTTAACCAAGTGCAATGATTTATTTTTTTCTCTGTAATTGTTATTCCAAATAAATCGTGATATTGGTTTCTGATTCTAAATAACCACGACGTGTAAGCTAACTCACTCAAACCTTCATAGGTATATGCGTGAAAAGAAAAAAAAATGTTGTATTCACATTTAAATGTCCTTACCGGTAGCAAATAAAGAGTTACTAAATACATTATATAATGTTTTCTCATATTAACGAATATACAGATTTAATAATTAATTCTGAGCTTTAATTTTGATAATAAGTAACAAATATTTGGAAGGCGCGTAGGCTGCACTATCGGTCAAACATTAAATGTTGTATGTTGTTTCTTCCAGTCATTCAACAATCTAGTGATTATTCCCCATAAACTACTGACCCACAAAATATTTCACATAATATATTTTTACGTTTTCCAAGTGAGGGAATATATTAAGGGTTTAACTATATGTTCTTTTTGATCCTCCCATCTCCCACCTAATTTACACTTTTAAAGCATAAAATTGAAAATACCACAATTTAAGAATGTTATAAGAGCAGAGACATATGTGAAATACCCACGGATTGTAACAGCGTTTGATATTAGAACATAAATTTTTATTAATTTAAAATGTCCTCCTTGAATATAGTGAAACGGATAACATCTGCAAGCGCGCCTGCATTCAAATTTGTGTATATACATAGTTTATCTTCTTGAATTGTTATTTTGTATTAATGGTGAAATAACATCTTTTGAACTTATTCATTTAGAAAATGAAAGTTGTCTTTATAAAGTTCCAAATGGTCACTGAACCAGAAAGGTAGACTGTCTAACAACTTTATATATTTTAAAATGACAATAAATAATATAAAAAATGACAAAAAATAATTTTCCTATTTCAGGACAAAACTAGTGAAAGTCAGGAACAGTATCTGCGCTCTGCAGAAGCACGTGGAGTAAGTATTAATTAATGCTTTGGTCTCAGCAAAGATTTTAATGTTTCTTGTCTAACATCATCATTTCTTGTTATTTGAATTAATTAATAATAATACAGCTAATGCTATTATGTACTAGCTGAAAACTTGAAATTCAGTAACTTAATTTTTCAGGTTTTTAGGTACATTTACTCAAGCCCGAATAATGATGATGGGATGGTTTGTGGAATGAAGGAACTGGTAGAATAAAATGATAGAACATAGCGCAAACATACCCAAAAATTTAATGTTTACCCAACAGAAAGCACACACATGGCAGGAGAACATTGTATTATGTGAAAATTGTAATCTTGCTTTATGCAAATTTGGTAAAGAATTACGGCATGCGAGTGTTTTCTAACATATGTTGGCGCAAATACGAACTTCTTAATATATATATATATATATACATTCATTCTTCTCCCAACCCGTCTGGTCAGCGTGGGAGCAGTAGACCAACTCCTCCCTTCAGGGAGAGGCCTCATCCACTAGTGGATTGAATATGGCTGTGATTTATT
>JAGDQP010000139.1:123384-138044 GCA_022664845.1 Lepisma saccharinum
ATATATATATATATATATATATATATATATATATATATATATATCATTCAAGTCAATACAGTAAAGTAATTGGTCGTTTTATGGGAATATTTTAAATATAAATGGCACGTAAACAAGAAACAAGCAAATTAATTCATGGGATAAACAGGGTTCCCGAAGGATTCTTTAACTAAACTTTAGTTTTTCCAGAAAGTTTGCCATATGAGGATGGATGCCGACTCTTCCGAACATGAGACAATACTCTTTCCCTTGCAAGTCTACATATCCTATTAATTGGATATATTTGCACATAAAATATATCCTTAAACGTTGATACTTCTCCAGAATTTCTTAAATATTATTCTATATTTTGGAGGTTTGCAGTGTTTTGTCTTCATTGTTTCTTACAGATGCTCTTATATAACATGTATATGTATACTTCTCAACTATACCGGAGTTATATATGAAGTACTAATAAGGGTTATAAACATTATAAACACATTTATTTGTTTGCTATAAATAAAAGTAGAGATGATTAAAACGTGTTTATAGTCAATATTTCTTAACAGCGACCAATGTTATGACAAAGTAATATCGAGGTGATGGACTGAGCACAGACACGAGGTTTCAGCTGACAGCGGATTACGAAGTAAAACGTCTGACACATACCCTAATTACCATGCAAATAACATTAAAATATATATGAAAGTGAGTCGCAAATTAAAGGACCAACGAAGGAACTATCCTAGCTGATTATCCGATATTTACGTGAAATATATTTTCTCACTAAGGTATAACCTGTAATGTACGAAAATTATATTAATAGTATAAAGCAATTTGTGTGAGAGCAGGTGAACGAAGATGTAACGCGATAGCCCATCGCTGAGTAAGTGCATATTCCGAAAATTAAAGTTACAACTTGAAAGTAAGGACTGAAATAATATTTTAAGATTATTGGATAAATCAAGACACTGGTTGAAAATAAAACTAACACCGTAGGAAATAGAAAGGATTTGCTCATTCCTAACACTGATTCATCAGCATTCACTTATTGCATTCATATTACAGTAAGGAATTATTATATGAAGAGGAGGCCCCTTGGCGATGGCCTATCGGATGGCCCCTTCATTCACCTACTCTCACTCAATTTGCCTTGTACTATTGAGCCTTCTAAAATTCATGGTGAATCATCACACAATCAAAGATTTACGCCATTAAAAGCAACTGATCCAGGATACGAGCACCACCTTTGAACTTGTTGTTACCCAGTTCACACGATGGTTTTTAAAACGTATGGTTTTGTGTGCCCACTAAAATTGCAAAGAAATTGAATGCATGTTGTAGGAACTCCAAATTTCAAATTCTAGACCTCCTTCCCCTTGAACCCAGTAACCTAACTGTAAAATAGTTTCATATTTAAATTTCTTGGAACAGGCTAGCCTAAAATGATATATCACTTGACTTTCTTCTTATTTAAATATCTCGAGCAGAATCCAAAATGGCGTCCATGATTTTCGTACCACCGCCGATGTAACCAGTTACTTATTGTAATTATCAAATGTAGAATCATATTCCCACAGGTGTTTATTCATGACGAGAGTCAGGATACGTATTCCTTACAATGTACCAATCGCCACAAACCGATATATCAAGAAGAACGTGTTCATTGTTTTTAAAAAAAGGTAGCGATATGGATGTTATTTTCGTACAGTACAGGTTAAATCTTAGTGAGAAAATGTTTTGCATTTAAATATCGGCTTAGCAGCTGAGATAGTTCCCTCGTAAACATTTAATTTTCATTACACAATTATGAAATAAGGTGTGTCCTGTTGACTTTAGTGACACCACAATAATGCTGAATGATCATTTATAATAATTATAGCCCCACGAACTACTGAAATAATTTAATAAATGCTACTGACGTGTTACGTATAAATATGAACTTGTTCCAAACATATTTAGTATTCAGTCTGCGTCCAAGGCTTCACACACATTTTCAAGAAATTAATGAATATTCCTTATATTAAGTATGAAAGATAGGAAATCAGTGAACTATTGAATGTTCTCACGCTACTGCGTTTAACATGTAGTTTAATTAGTGTACACTGAATTTCATAATTGAGCAAGTGAATTTCCAAAGAACATAATAGGTCTTACATAATATAACATATTAACTATAACGCCGTAAATCTTCTGAATTCTGACATTCTTCGCCAGCCACTCTCTTTGGAAAAAGGTTGAGATAGTGAGCGCAACGGGTATTAGTTTATGAACTAGTTTAATGATTTCTCGTATGGGTTAACTATATATTTTGTCAATGAACGTTTGATAACTAAGGTTTCTGTATCCTCCTCAGTCTCAAGGGCAAATTCTTGAATGCTATGTTAAATAAGGCCCCCATCGTTAGCGTGGCACCGCTTATCTCAGCACTAATCTCAAAAGAGTACCACCTATCTCACAAAAGGCTATAATGTGCAATAACTACCTATTCGTGCCATGGAAGGAAATTAAATGAAATAAGAAAGCGAATTATATATAGTCACCACATCATGAAATTTTAATATAATTTGAACGGGTGAAATTAGAAATGAAAAGTTCTCACCTTAGCTTAGTTCCATTAAGCTTAAACTGTCTTGTTGTTAAACTAATGTTCAACATCAATTACCTTAAAAATAAAGCCATGAGTAAAACACTCGAAGAATGTTTCTGAAATATAGGCTCTCGATTTTAACCATTGGTTTAACAGCATAATACTTTTGTTTTCATGTTGAAAAAGCTAAGGCCAGGTCCAATATTTTCCTTATTAGTCCCACCATCTAATTCTAAAACCCTATGTTACAATATAGAAGGTTTAAACTATATGAAATACCTTATAATACCCCATTCACTAAATAAAAACAGCTTAACTTTCTTTATCATAAACATTTATTTTATTGTTTGATCAGTTTAACAATACATTCTTGTTTGTTTTGAAATTGAATTATTTGGTACGATTGCAAGACATAAGTATCCGGTCATCGGATTTTAAACATTGGTTCTATAGCAATTGATCAAACTACTACTGCTACATTATTGCTACCGGGAGCTGTCAGTACTGGGTTACATTCGCTTATGATGTTGAAATCGTCCAAAGCGTTGATGTGTGAGAGAAAGAGAGCTTCCGTTCTAATGATTTAAGGTTTTATGTTGCTGACTTCGGCATATTTTTTCTGTTCGTGGACTGCATAACGACAGTAAAGAGATGATGCAACACAAATGTTTCGCGTGCAGGTCGGTTAGCGAACTGTCAATCAAGGTTATAAAACTGCGAATGTCGCAGAAGCTTCGGTCACAGAGGAGGTTTTCTTGAGACATTGATCTGGCATTAATAATTTAAAATTTTTCGTAGGTTTTGAAGAACAATAGATGTATGAAAAAGAATAAAGAAATATGCAGAAACACGGAAAAACGAAAATAATAAAATAAAACAGTTTTTAGAACAATTAAACAATAAACAGCTATACAGGTCATAATTAGATAGAACTACAAATGCATTCTGCGCACAATTTAAAAATATAATCGTTTCGTTACATGCTACCTAGTGAAGCATACATAACACTAATTATATTCTAAAACATTGATGGTCATTACTCGCTAGTATTATATTGGTCTCTATAAAATATACTATGTTGTTTTGGAATTTAATTTTATGTTAGCGACAACAATACATGTAACTGTCAATAATAAACAATATTGTAAGTTGAATAAAAATCAGAAATTGATACATGTTGCGTTTCGAAATAACCATTAATAAATTTATTTATACATTATATAACGTTTTAGTTCATCAAGCATTTTCGTCATACTAAAGGAAATACGTAGTAAGACACGTTATATTATAAATCTACAAGGTACGTATCGGGAAATGTATCAGTTCTGCAAAATTGAACGATCCTGAACTCAAAAAATGAACAAACAAAACTTTTAACAATTTTGCAAAACTTATATATTTTCCAATATGTTCCTTATAGATTTATAATGACTTCCTGTTTGAAACATTACCATTACTCGTGTTTAAGGTGACAATTTCAAGTAGGTGTTGTTGGGTTACAATTTAAATCAATAAAAATTTAAGGATATAAGGTAATTACAATATTTTCAGTTTTCTCCAGCTGTTTATTGATATGGTGTAATTATTGCAAGGCGTTTCTTCTTCCAGAACTAGAAGGATGATTAGTATCCCCTGAGCATGTATAATTATGCAATATATGCAAACTAGTTATTACTACCAGATGGTGACGATGACTGATATTCAAACTTCCATAGCACCCATTTGCTTGGCAAGGGTCAAATAATTGGCAACATTAAAAAAAAATTCAGAATGCAAACTTAGCCATTATAACTTTTAAGACAGAAATACAATTTCTAGTATTTTCGCGTAGTTTGTCGCTTAACAAGACAAACATTTAGCGAGAGAGGCAACTACTGGGCTCAGCACTACCAATACCTAATACACGTCTTCAAGTATCAAAAACGCATAGTGAACAAAAGGGTAACTACTGCTTAGAAGATACCACTAGTAGGCAAATTTGCTTTCTTGAGAAGTATATACAATTTCCAATTTTTATTGTTTAAATGTAAAATTATGTTCGGGAAATATGTAAGTGTTTATACACAGTCCGACAATTAAGTAATGAGACTGATTTTATTCTGACGAAACAAACAAAAGGCATTGAATAGTACCTGTTTATTATTCGAAGTACATCCCTCCTCCATCAATACAATGAGTGGCACAATCAGACAAGGAGTGGAATGATTTCTGCAACTCAGTTTGAGGTATGACCCGTAATGCCGCGGTCACAGCTGCTTGGATGTCTTCAACCCTGTTGAAAAGTCGTCCTTTCAATGGCAACTTCAGCTTAGGGAACATGAAATAGTCACAGGGGGGCATATCTGGTGAGTAGGGGGATGATTCAGCACACACACTTGTTTTGTGGCCAAATATTCCGCAACAAGTATTGTTCGGTGAGCTGGAGCGTTGTCATGGAGAAGGAAACAGCTACCTGGGGTTGAATATTCAGGCCGAACACGACGTATTCTCTTCATCAAACGCTCCAAAACACCTAAATAAAACTAAGCATTAACTGTGTGAACTTCTGGTACAAATTCATGATACCCTTACTGTCGTAGAAACAAATGAGCATTGTCTTCACTTTTGACTTTTGGAGACGAAGTTTCTTTCCTTTTGGAGAATCTGCAGACTTCCATTCAGCACTCTGACGTTTAGTAGCTGGATCATAACGAAAACACCAACATTCGTCTTCTGCAACAATGGACAGAAGGATTTTTTTCTTCCTACGGGCAGTTACAACGATGTTACGGGCGTAATCAACACGCGCTTGTTTCTGTTCATCAGATAATAAGTGTGGCACAAACCACGCTGCGACCTTCTTCTTGCCTAAATCTTCCATTAAAATCTTACGAATTGTCTCCCTGTTAACACCAAAGTCACCTTCCATCATTCTCACAGTCACACAACGATCTTCTTGCACACGTTCACGGACCTTTTCAATCAGTTCCTCGTTACAAACAGAAATTGGACGACCCGGCCGAGGTTCATCGTCAATCGATTCCACACCACTTTTGAAACGTTCATACCATCTAAATATCTGTGCACGAGACAAACAAGTATCACCATACACTCTCCGCATCAACTCAACAGTTTCTGTGCCACTTTTCCCGAGTTTGAAACAGAACTTGATATTCGCCCTCTGCTCCATGACGCTGGCGTGACAAAGGCCTTTCACTTACTGCTGGTACTGACGTCATATTTCCCGTTGTGCTTCACGCGGGACCATGCGATGTTGCCAGGTCGTAGATGAAGGATTACTCTCTCGAAGTCACATATTGGTTTCCATTTTGCATTCTCTGTTTTGTCAAAATAAAATCAGTATCATTACTTATTTGTCGGACTTTGTAGTTAGCCATGAAGAGAAAACTAAAGTTGGAATAAATCCGAACTTCGGGTGTCTGAGCGGCAGTTGTTTAAAAATTGCAACAACTTCTGGAAACATGTGTTCTTAACTTGGAAACGATTTCATTTAAACATAATTATATTTAAAATAAAATTTCTTCAGTTGTAGGTTATTTGAAATGTTCCCAATCACATGATTTTCCAAGTCTACATCAAGTTGAGTATGCATATTTCCATACGCATATGTTTATTAATACATTTTGCCATATTATTTGACAGTTGTTAACCTTTATACGTCTCTCGGTTCATCTTTGACCCATTATGATTTTTAAATTCGTTTTCTTTAATGAATTGGACGTTCAGCTTTAGTGACTTTACTCATTTCACGAAATGCACTTGGGGTACTTATCTTGTCCTTGTAGCGTTGCATGTGACGTCACTACAAAGTAGTAACACTGAAGGTCCTCGTATTATTTTTGACCCATGCGTTATATTTCAATATTTGTTTGCAAAGTTATTTTATTTTTAAACTTTTTCCTGGTTTAACTAAATTGTAACTTTATCTTCTCACATTTTTATTTATTGTAAATTTATATTCATAAATCTTAAATCCTTTTTGGTGATAACAGGCTAGTATTTACTCCTATATTTCGTAAAGCAATTTACATTGACCCAAATTGAAACATTGATAACAGCTCTCAGAAGCAAAACTAACTACATTTCGGAGGTTCTTTTTTTTTTAATTATATTTATTTGTACACTTATGTGGGGAATTTTCCGAACAAGGATTGGGAACACTAGTTTCTCTGCCACTAGTTTTTCTGCGCAACCTTTCTTCTTCCTTTCTGCATTCGAGGTATTTGTGTATTCGTATTATGTTGATATAAACACTGAATCGTGTTTATTTAGTTATTACGCACAATGACAGCACTGTCGGAAGAATAAACCCATAATTTGCTGGACATTTTGAATGAGGATGAATCTATTTCAGAAGTAGAAGATCATGCATCGGAAGAAGATATCTCTACGTCAGATGAAGACAATGTAAATGGCAATGAAGGTCATAGTGCAACATCACAATCAAGTGGACATATGCTTTTAAAGGACAAATCTCTTACCTGTTACACACAGCCTCAGCCACATGTTGGTAGAATATCACGCGATAACATAATACATAAAACTCAAGATCATACTAGATATGCAACAACTCGAATTAGTGATGAGTATTCTGCATTTATTTTATTTTTTCTCCCAGAGTTCAACATAGAACCATGAAGCATACAAATGAGGAAAGTCGCGGACTGTATGGAGAAGAGTGGGTCGAATTAGATACTGTACAGTTACACACCTTTGTTGGATTACTGACATTAAGAGGCGTATTCAAGTCAAACAACGAGCCTACTGAGAACTTGTGGGATGGAAAGAAAGGACGGCCTATTTTTCGTGTTGTCATGTCTCTTAAGAACTTCAGAATGATCTCTAGAGTACTTAATTTTGATGAGAGAAAAGAGCGCGATTCAAACAATAAATGTTCTCCTATCCAAGATCTATGGAACAAATGGGTAGAAGTTCTGCCTAAAGTCTTTCTAACAACAGCTGAGCAATTATGTGCCAACTAAATCAGCTAAATATGGCATAAAATTATGGGTTCTTTGTGACAGTGAAACAAGTTACGTATATAATATAATACCTTATAGTGAGAAAGTACCAGGAAGTGAACTTGAACGTAACCAAGCTATGAAAGTAGTGTAGGAGTTATGTAGAGGTTTGAAGGGACACAATATTACCTGTGACAACTTCTTTACTTCCCAAAAGCTTCAGGAGAAAGACATTACTCTGCTGGGAACAATTAGAAGAAATAAAGCCTGAATTCTACCTCAACTGTTACAGGTAAAAGATATTCCAAAGTATAGTGCTGCCACGATATCTTGAGCTGTGTCAAAAATGCGAGCTAAAAGTCACACCCTCGACACACGCACACGTTGAGTCAATAAGGGTTCAGCTGGGCGATGACCGAGGGAGTCTTGAATCTGTAACGCTATTGCCAAATTTAAAAAGGTGTTAATTTGAAATAAGGATGGCTGAAAAGGAGAATGTTGTGGTACGCAGTGAGGGAAGAAAAATAATGAGCGATTTGATTAAGTTTTGTGACAATGAGAAAAGGTCAGGCCACTGGATGTTTCCCATATAAAGAGCAACGGAGAGAGCTGCTGTTGCTTCTGGAAAGCTAGGATCTACTAGGGGTGTTAGGAATTCCGGCATTCGGAAAGTCAGTGACTCTATGGTTAAGCGCTCACCTTTTGCGCTTGGGGTCGTCGGTTTGATTCCTTTTCTTGCCATGTGAGTTTTGTGGTGGACAAACACCGTGTGCATGGGTTTTCTAGGGGTTCTTCAGTCTCCTCCCACTTTCTTCATTCCACCAATCATCCCAACTTACTCCATCCGGTCTCTGCAAAAGTTGCCTAAAGCTTTTATGTTACAAACCTTAAATTCAAATTCAAATTCGGGATTCTGACTTTCTTAAATACAATTTTAACACTAGAATGTTAATTTTATTGATGGCCTTTAGGCACATTAGGTTCAGGCATTCATCGTAAGAATTTTTTACACTGTTTTGCACCTTAGCCAGTAAGTACTAGTTGTACTCAAAATAAGATATCTTGTACTGTCTGCTGGCGATGAACCGTTCTTTTCTAACATTTGGTTGACGTGGAATGCGGGAAATCGTGGGTTCAACCCCAGCGACCAACTATCCTGACTGACGTTTTCCAGGGTTTTCCGCCAACACCTTCCCGAATCCTTTCCCCCTCCCTTATCCCTTTGTAAGCCTAACTTTAGATTTCTAAAGGCCATAAATAAAATTCAAACTTTAAACCTCTATCATTTGGTGATGATAATCGATATTAGGAAATTCCGACATTTCAGAATTTCCACTTTCCGAAATTCCAACATTCCGGAATGTCGGAAGTCTGGAATTTCGAATTCGAAATTAATTAACAATCATGTTTCTCGCCTTTTAATGTTTTACCTGTATTGTTATTTAAAGTACGAAATGCACAGGGCGAGAATTATATTTACCTCTGTCTCAAGCTCCACTCAGCAGCACACAAGGAAAATAGGAACGGGTGTGTACCACAGCCACTCTCTCACACGACTGAATACTAAGTTCATGTTGCGACGGGTGGCAACATAGTTCCACGGGTGGCAAGAGCGTGCGAAATTCTTTCAAACGACAGCAGCGAGTCGAAAGGAACATCAGAACGTCGAGACATATTGGCACTGCTATACACATCTACTTTTGTTTTTACACAGGTTACAACATACGTGTCATACATTCCAAAGAAAAACAAATGTGTTGTTGTACAAAGTACGATGCATCATGATGATAAAATTTATGATGCACACTCAAAGAAGTCTCAAATAATATTATATTATAATGCCACAAAAGGGGGCGTTCATACTCTTGACAAGTTGGTTTGCACTTATACAACCAAACGAAGAATAAAGAGATGGCATGTTGCTGTATTCTGTAACATACAATGCAACGCATACGATCTTTTGACAAAAATCAACGCCACGTGGTCTCAGAGGAGCACAAGGGATAGAATACATTTTCTTGAACATCTTTTCTTGAAGCTCTTTTAAAATAATTCAAAAAAGAAACCCATTTTCCCTGGACAAGGGCTTCTCAACAGATAGTGGAATAAATTCAGCAATAGGTAACGCCAAGAACGTGGAGACAGGGAAATGCCGAAGAGGATAGAAGCAAGAAGAGAGGAAGCTATCGTGTGTGTAAAACCATATACAAGAAAAGAAGTGTACGATGCTGCACTTGTCGGCAATTCGTGTGCATAAAATATTACCAAGAGATTTGTGTCAACTGTGGAAAGTAGAGAACTATTTGTTGCTACAAAAACTTCTAAGATACTTTTATCAGGATAAACATTCAAAACTATTGTTACTAAAATTATCAGAAGTTGAGAATAAAGCTGTACTGTATCAATCAATATTATATAATAATAATAATAAATCACAGCCATATTCAATCCACTAGTGGATGAGGCCTCTCCCCGAAGGGAGGAGTTGGTCTACTGCTCCCACGCTGACCAGAGGGGTTGGGAGAGCAATATTATATAGGTCAGTGTAAAACATTTTCTGGTAGAAATGCGTAACATATGATTGTATGTAGAACTCAATTTCTTGTAAGATTGACACTTGATTTGTTGTATGCAAAATGCAATAAATAAGTATGTTTAACCACTAAAATATAAAAATCATGAGCATTTAAATGGGTATTTCGTGCAAGATAATAAATAAAAATAATAGTACCTTATCCACTTATCCTTTAAACTGGGTCTCGAACCTACGTAGGTTAGAAACAGTATTGTTTTAATCAGTCCAATAAAGCTGCTTTTATTGTGCAACTAAAATGTCAGTAATTTATTTCGTTGTAAACCCTGCGTCCCAAAAAAAAACAAGGGGGTTGAGTCACTTTTTACCCGAAGGATCTTTAGTGTATGTTATAAATTAGAGACGTACAAGTGGTAATGTAGAACGCACATTAACACATTTTTTTTTTAAAAAAGATTCAAATATACTAATTACGTTTATTTATTAAAAATGTTTGGACAGGTAATAAATATTTGTTCCTTTACTTAGTATCATCAACGGAATGAAGATCGTTGTTAAAGGGGGAGGATTTACTACAAGTTATTTTTCATAGTTATCGAGGGCCAGTGCGATTTACTCTGAGGTTGAGGGACAATGGATGACAGGCGAAAAGGTTATAATAATCAGTCGACTTTTACATATATACAGCTTTCAGGAAAGATTTCATATTTTATAGCTTAATATATATATATATATTATCACTGATGTGTCTATACACGTCTCACATATGTGCAACACTAACTACTAAAATGTAAAAAAATATTTCTTATGAGGGAAATACCTCCTTTCGTTTACTTCTTGTAAACTATCACCGTTTTAGTGTAGGATATCCATTAGAATGTTAATAGCATAAACACCTAGCATGTAACAATTGGGAATTTAGCAGCTGGCTATACAATTTAGTTATTTCGGCGTTGACATGTATTCTAAAATTACTGCTTAATAACATCAACACGGTATATGTAATTAGTTATTAAATATTGCAATGGTGTTCAAATAAAAATATGGTCAATGTAATGCCGTTGTAAATATTGTCCTTTTTAGTCTATTACATTTAATTTACTAAAAGTGCGGGATAAGGAAATATGTTCGCAACACTAAGTGTTTTGCTAATACTAATATTACAGCAAATACAACTACACCTACTACTACTACTTATGTTACTAATATTATCACTACTAGTGCTACTAATACTATTTAAAGTACAACTAGCTGCAAGTACTACAACAACAACTAATACTAATTGTCCTACAAACATAACTATGCTAATATAATATTACTATTACTGTCAACACAATAACTCCTAGTAGTACACCTACTACTACTGCGAATATAAAGATTACTACTAAAACTACTAAAATCAACAATAGTAATCATTAGTACTACGGTTATCACTAACACTACAACAACTACTACTACTAGTATTGATGCCACCTCAATTATTTTTTATTTTAAACCTTAAATACAAATATTTTTACTTAGCAGAAATCTATATTACCATTTTAAAAATATAAGCTACTACCTAAAATACCCACTCGTTCATGCGGGGTGAATATAATATGTTGAAAACATTCATTGGGATTCTCACCACTACTTGCTTCCCCGTGGCTGGCTGCGCCCTTAACTTATTGAGTTTTGTGATGCTGCGTCCCTTTTATCGTAACTAGACTCTCTGGGGAGCTGCACATCCATGGTGCGTATCTGTTAATATATTACTACTTCGGCCAAATACTATTATAATGTTATAAATCATTAAATCAATATATCTTTATTTACAACAATCTAATCTTATTTTATTTTGAAAATAAGCTACTTTGTCTCTATTTGTTAAATTTTAACAAGGAAAAACAACTATTTAATGCCTTATTTCTAATTAGTATTTTTTCGCTACACAGTCACTTCCAGGCTACGAGAAATATGATTACTTCTAAAGTTGGACCATTATATTTTTATCATATGTGAAAAAATATTGCAATTGGTTAAGCCGTTTTGGCGTGATGCGGCAACAGAGTTGCATAAACAAATACACATATATATACATTTTGGAACTAAAAATAGCAACAAGTTTTATTCCGTTGTTGTTTGAGCTAGTACTACTGTTACAATTTGTGATAAAAAGCAACTACTACTACTCTTCATATACCAAATACTGGTACATCTAATACTTGTACAACTCATGCTAATAGTAATTAATTAAATATGCTATTAAACATAAATTAAATAACAATTACGAACTTAATTCTTATTTCGAAGCCTATTGATCGAATTTACAAACAAATATAATTTATTTATGACATTGTTTTAACAATATATTAAATGTTTCTGGTCATTTCTCATTGCTTTGGGTGTCGATATCGACCTTATAATTTGTTTATAATGTTGTCTATTCCTATAGAACATGTATGGCAAATTTTGTTTAAATCGCCAAGGGATATGGATTTGTATAAAATTCTAATAAACAAAGATAAGTTCAGTTTTCGTTTGTAAAAAAATAATTTCTGCTGAAATGATTATCTTCTTAACAACTAATTTGTGGGACAAATCTACGAGGGAGAAACATTGATACACCGTGTCTACGATTTTTGTTACATGAAATTAATTCTATCTGATTATTGAAAGATAAATCAATTGGCGGATTTTCCGGTTGATGTCACATAAAAAATAAACTGTCAGTTTCCCACTTGTGTTACCTGTTAAGGGGTTTTAACTGCAAAGTCTGCCAATTCCTTTCTTTCTTTAATTCTAGTCCTTTCAATAGCTACATTTCTATAACTTTAAGTGGCAATACAATTACGTACGAGGTATCAATGCTTCACACTCGATATACTAGTTTTGATTTCTGCTGAAAACATCTGATATACCTGATACCGTGCATCTCATTTTTTCGTTAACAATGAGAACCCATAGCTTTTTTTCCTTCGCAACGTGTGGATTATAACACCGACACGTTTATCTAAATGTCACAATTTTAACAGGGGAATTCCTACGGATAGTTTATTTTTCATTCACATGTAACATATGCATAATAATGTGTTGGTACACGATAACGAATTCAAAAGGGTCATGCATAGATACTGTACTTGGTAATACCAAAAATTGTATTTGTTAATCTAAAATATTTTAATATTCCAGATTGCGGTTATGCATGTCGCAAGTGGTTTAGTTACGGAATTATTCAAAGAATATCTACAGGTGCGTATGATTCTGCTCCTTTCTTTCTTATAAAAAAAAAATATTTCCAATATGTATCATTAAATTTACATATAGTTATTTAATTGCATTGTACAGTGTTCTAGAGCATGACCAATCTATCCTTTGAGTGCCATTCATCTATATGTTTGTAATTTCTCACATTAAACCAAGACCGTAGAGATAGCGTTGATTAAGGACAGAAAAGTCAATAAGTGCTAACTGTTTTAATTATTATCTTGAGCGCTTAACAAGTCTGCCAATATATGATAGATTATTCATCATTTCCTAACATAGAAATTAAAAACATGTCTTTTAGATCATTACCAGACTTAGCGTGCGAAGAAAGTTATATGATATCTCTGATATTTCACTAATAAATTTACAGATTATACAAAGTATTAGTTCAGTTATTAATGTGCAAGTGAATATAAAGGTTCAGTAACACTATGCACTCTATATTCCAATACTATACCTTGCATTTCTGTTATTTAAAGATCAAAAACAGTGATTAGTGTTTCAGATTTCTTTGTGTTTTTTTTTTTAATTATACATTTTTCGTTTAGAAATTATGTTAAAAAAATAACTGCATATTCGAACCTAAGTAGCCGGTCGAGCGTGTAGACTGTATTAACTGTTACACTACACTTACACTAACTACTATCCAACCCTTGTGTTTCACTGTAGTTGAGGATTTATGTGATTCACCAAATGCCTTTTGCATCGGCATTATTCCTAAATCAAGTCATTCTACGCTTGGTGGAATTTCTTCGCAAAGCTAAGATAGAGTGAGTGCAACGAAACAAGTTTAATATTTCTTTTAAGTTTAAAAATTTGCTCTCATGGTTGGCTGTTCCAACAATCTTGGCATAAAGCTGGAATATGGCAGTTATAACAATCAGCAATCATTTTCATCCAAGAAGCTAGTTTCATGATAATTTTTCAATTTTGATTTCATAAGAAAACAATTATGCAAAGTTGAAGGCAAGTGGCCAACCTTGTGATAAACTTGCATGCTATGTGGTTTATGGCCAAAAATGTATCCAATGTAGTTCGATAATGGTCTATACCAAACACTATACATTTCTGAAAAACTTTATAAACCTCGATATTACAAAATATATGCAGCTCGTAAACCATTCGAAGATTGACACTCAAATGGCAGATGGCACCATAATATTCGTAATTACAATAAATATCTTGACCATTACTTCAACGCTAATTTCTTGTCCATATCTTACAAATAAGCGGGTTTGCAAAGTTACATGGTACTTAATATGTTGGATGGATAAGTTGACAAGAAGCGGCAATTTTATCCTTCCCCATATATATATATATATATATATATATATATATATATATATATATA
>JAGDQP010000139.1:138144-205705 GCA_022664845.1 Lepisma saccharinum
ATATATATATATATATATATATATATATATATATATATATATATACAGATGCTTATCAGAATAATGGAAACACCTGAACGAAAGTGCAACTTACCAGATCAATATGGTGTCGGGCCACCTTTCGCCTTCAGAACAGCCTTGATGCGACGTGGGATGGAGGCATAGAGGTCGTGAATGGTAGCAAGTGGAATATTACACCATTCCTCGTGCAAGGCATCGGCCAGTTCTGTGAGAGAGGATGGAGGTGGAAATCGTCGCCGGAGTCGTGTTTCCAAGATGGACCACAGCTGTTCAATTATGTTAAGATCTGGGGATTGGGCGGGCCAGGGGAAGTGTTGAACTTCATCCCGATGTTCCTCAAACCACGCTGCAACAACTCCAGCTGTGTCAATGGGTGCATTATCATCCTGGAAAATGGCGTCATCGTCCGGGAACAACATCCGGACCATAGGATGCAAGTGGTCTCCTAAAATTGCGACATAATCGTTGGCAGTGATGCGTCCGCGAAGTGTGACCACAGGACCCAATGAAAACCATGATATTGCGGCCCACAGCATCACCGTGCCGCCGCCATGTTTCACAGTTGGGCGGAGACACTTCAGATCATACGCTTCTTTGGGCGTTCTCCACACATAAACATGGCCAGTGGTTTGGAATAGGGTGAATGGTGACTCATCCGACCATACCACACGTTTCCAGTCGTCAACGGTCCAAGTTGCATGGTCGCGGCACCATTTGCGGCGTGCTAAAGCGTTCTGGTCCCTGATGAGAGGTTTGGCCCGTGCAACACGACCCCGTAAGTTCATGTCATGTAATTCGCGGCGGACTGTGATTGTCGAAACAGGTTGGGGGAGGTGCTGATTGAGTTCCTCCGTCACTTGCGCCGCAGTGGCACGACGGTTCCACGTGACAATGCGCTTTAATACCCGGCGTGCCCTGACACTGATGCTTTTCTTCCGCCCACTGTTCCGCTTCCCTGATGTGGTTTTCCCGTGTGTTGTGTAGGCCGTCATCACCTTCGACACTGTCCCTGGCGACACACCTAACACACTAGCCACTGCCGTCACACTCACTCCACATAACCGCGCACCAACCATTTGCCCTCTTTGAAACTCTGAGAGGTCTCCCATTTTACACTACCTCCATCTGCTGCAGCCACTGCACACTCCTGTTCCACGACGCCTGATGTAGTATGCAGACCGACCTAACACACCACCACCAGCAGTCCGGCGCTGCGGTCGCCACGACACCACTGCCAACCCACACATCTGACGTGTTGCCAACTACAGGTGTTTCCATTATTCTGATAAGCATCTGTATATATATATATATATATATCAATGGAGAAGTTTTCGCATGTTTATGTAGAATTTGAGAACCAGAAGAAATATATTTCGAGATTGTAGAAATTTCTCAAATTTCAAGTTCATCAATTAATAAAAATTACACTAAATTTATTTGTAAATAATTGTGCGTCTATACTCAATTACAAACGCTTATTAACAAGTACGTAACTAATGTTCAATAAATTTAGACGTATTGATTGCAGTGGTAGCACAACTTAGTAACTACCAATGTATTAAGATTTTTCTTTCGAAAATTTCATTGCACCAAAGAGTCGTCAGTTGCTATCACATGTTTGAAATAGGATAGCAAATTCGTGGTACTTCACATAAGGCTCGTGGAAACAAATGTAATTTCGTTTATTTTCGGAGAAGTTAATTGCCTGAAACATTTAAAGTTATGCAATGATTAGTTACTACTTTGTTAAAGGTGTCTAACAAATGAATAACAGGTAATCCATTACCAACTGTAGTTTCCTTGTTTATTGCTAGCATTTGTTCGATTTCTTTGGTTGTAAGTCCTCGTGAAACTTTGACTTTGTAATGGAGACAAAGGTTTTCTCCTCTTCTTTTGACTAAGTATAAGAAGAGAACAGGAATGTGATTTCTCATTTATAGTTTATTTTGTCTTTTCATTTTTTTTATATTAATTTTCAATATAAGATTCATTGATACCGCTTGGGGTTTCCGTCCTCTTTTTCTGCTCTATCATTTTAACTTTTTCGTATACTCGATGCTTTTCTTTCCCTAGATTTTAGTAAATATAATTTCTTTACGACCCACTGTTTTATGCTTAACTTTTCCTGCTACACTTCCCTTCTCCTGGTCCGTAATTCGTTAATATCCTTCTGGGGTTTCTTTTGACGTTTTCTTTCGACTTCGTCTTTATCTTTCATTTATGTTTACGAGTTCAACATTTCAGCTCCTTCCCAGAACTGATTCGTGTTTCAAGGTTAAGATTTTCGTAACATTCTTACTAAGCTTCCAGCCTTTTTGTTACAATCTGTTTTCAATTATCATGCTGTTTCCTTTGGAGTAACTCATTCTAACACTGTAGTTCCGCGACTCTTTCTTAAAGTGTATAAATTATTTTTGTAAATATATATATTTAGCTTTCTTGGATATAATTTAGTTACATCCTCAAGTGTGTACGTCGTTCTTTTTACAGGTATGGAATTGTTTCTGACTAGACATTTCCCTGTATATTTGTAGTAATGGTGTAGTAGCTTAGTATTTTCGTACTTGATAAGGACTTTGAGAAATTTATTGCATTTGTTTATTTTTCGCATTTGTGGATAAACCTGTATGCTTCTTTTGATTCTTCTTCAGTGAAGTCTCCGCTCGTGGTGGAGCGGGTACGAAATCCACTATAAAGCCATTGTCATGATCCCTGGCCCACTCTTTGCCTCGGCGCGCCGCGGCGCGATTAAATTTGACGGGGAGGCGAGTAAACAATTTACCACTCCTAACCGCAACCACGTTTCACTGAAGCCTCAAACACTAGGGCGTGCCATATAAATTCGAAAGAGTATTAATACTACTCACTATTAAAATCTTGGGATTTTGACCGCGAATTGCCGAATATGTTTTAGTCCTGATGTTGAAATTTTTGAAGTTTGAATTACTCTCAGTACGATGGCGCGCTCAGCATCACCAGTTAAGCCTATTGTAAACAATTTGAGGGACCATCCTGTATAATTGGAAACCGGAAAATCCAACAAGTTGAAAATAATCAAGAAAGGGCACATTGTCCACCAACCCCCAAAGTAACTTTCCCGCCCTGAAATACTTTGTTCATCGTTTGTAACTCTATTGTTACCTTCTGTGTACAGTGAATATAGGGAAAATAGGAATAGCATATTGCGGACATGGTTTAAATCATTCACTACTCAAAACCGACTGAATTTTTAGATAGTGCTGGAGTGAACGAAGAATGTATACTACAGGAAAGCAATCTTCATATTTCAGAAGCTTCAGAAAAAGCAAGGTTGGCACATATTTTTCCAGTTGGAATCTATTGTGTGCTATGATGCTCATCGCGAACACTAATTAAATGGACTACTGGGATTTCCAAATAGGTTGTACATTTCAACTTTCGTGTCGTTAAAACTGACGTAATTGCGTTTTTGTGAGAACCCACCTATATACCTGCATTATTTAACGTTGCTGCACCTTTCAGGGAAAGGTTAACAAACTTGAACTTGTAGTGCGTACTATTGAAATAACGTTAACAATTGTTCTAAATTACGGTGATGTAAAGAAAATATTTAGTCACAATACTGGTTTTACTAAATAGAAACCCTCAAATACCTATCAGGATTGCCGGCCTATTGATGAATGTTACATGTTACATACGGACGAGGTATGCGATACACTATTCTGAGCAATATGTACAAATGAATTTTTCATAATACTTTTGTGTTTAACATAATTTTGTTAATCATCTTACTTTTAACAAAATTTTGTTAATCATCTTACTTTTAATATAAGATTGAATATTTTAACTGCTTTCTTACAAAAAATGTGACACATGTGGTCTAAAGAAACGAAATATGCATTTCAATCAATGAAATAGTATTATAATCGTACTAAATGCATTTCTAAATATATTTATTAAAAGAACATTTTGATCATAGTAGAAAGTAATGCGAAGCTATCGACATTACATACTGATGTGATATTTTAACCAATACTATAAAGTGAAAGAAGAGTGTTCAGAATGCTAAACAACCATATTTTCTTCGTCTCATAAGAACTAAATAGATAAATGCTTAGCAATATGGTATGTTCGGACAGAATAACGTCAATAGGCAAGAGGTATAGTTATCGACCCAGAAATTACTTTAGTTTTTCGACGCTAAAAAATACGTGCCAAGTATAGAGCTTAGTTAATTTTAGAATTACCTTTCTAGGCATTTGTTGAATTCGTACATTAGTAATATTTCTAAGCTTTATGGTGCAACCACATGAAAACTTGATAACTTCTTGAAAGAGTAAAACATGTGTTTCATTGTATACAAATTTTTAATTTCCTAATCCTAAGTTTTGAGACTTTATAAAAGATATTCCTGTTTTAATTGCTCTACGTAGATGTATTACGTGTCATATTTAGCTAAAGTATAGCCAATTTCATATTTGAACGCTCCAGAATAGGATAGCTCTTTGTTTGTTTAGCGTAAATTGAGATAAGAGTGTTATGTTTGTTCTTTGAATTACGTTTCCAAAGAATTATCCTTCAAAAAGTATATGCAATGTCCGTCTCTTAAGGCAAATCTTTAGTATATCATGTGCAGGTTTAAGTAGTGATGAAAGTAAACTTCTAAATACTCTCATCCTGTAGAATCAATAAGACAGACAAAGCGCATTGTCTTCTTATTGCGTTCATTTGTAATTGAAGAGTTAAGATGAGGAACCTGGTAAGTCCAATATCACAGCTTCGTAGTTTCTTGCTATTTACTACTTTTCATCGCGTGGTTTTATATAGCTTTACTGAACTGGACAACAACCTTGCAACTCTCAACTTATTTCAATATTTTTAAAAATACATTGAACTTGGGACTTATTCATGTTCTTGCAAAACAGGGGAATAATCTGAAAAGTCCCGTTGGAATTCATTAGATTCTAATAGTTGTGTTCACCTTAATATATATTACAATTTTAGGGAAAATGAATAATACACCTTGAGACAATTTAACATTGTCTTGGAAATTTAATTTATTCCCCAAGGAAAATACAGAATTCTGAATGATCATGTTTTTCACCAGTGTTCTTGTAGAAATATCTTGCTATATCCAGTCACAATTAATAATACTTATATCATACTGCCGCTATTATACATTGTGTCTACTACACAGGCAGCATTTAAATTATATTTATAATAACTTTTGAAAACGGTCAGTATTAAACATATTCAGTAAATGTTAGTCTTAAATAATTCTGTAATATTAAATAATCATTTCAATAGAAATAATTCGTTTTCATAATTCGCAGATTCTTGATGCAGCAGTAGATCGCCTCACCGTCTCACCAAACATTCTGTTTAGTACTTTGCAAAGTGTAAGTGTTATTTTGTAACCTATAATATTTGTAACGTAAATATTCCCATGCTCATCAGTGTTATCAGATGCCAGTTAAAAAAGTGTACATATAGCCTAATTCTTCAGAATTGTTTTTCACTAAAAATGTAAGCAATTTAGATTTAAACGAAAGTTTCCCATAGGGTACGTGTACCATTTTGTCGACTTCACAAAAATCTTCTTATTAGCGTGTACTGAGTCTGACAATTTTATTCCCATCCTTCTGCTATGAGCAAAAATTATATATATCATGTGCCCATACGTATATAGAAGGATTCAAACTACCGAGCCAGTTTGGAGAAAAACCAGTTTTCTGAAGAACTCAAAGTGAACTAATAGTCGGCATTTTAAATTAAAACTGTATCTTTGGTATCCAGGTTTATGCACTATTAATGGGAACTCAAAATAAACTGAATTTTTCATTATGCAACTAAATTATTATTACAATTAGAAACGAAATTGTAAAGGAAATTCCTTACACATATTAAATTTCACCATTTGAACATAAAGTAAACTTTACTTTGAATACTTACGTAAAATTATCACATAATATGATATGTTCTTTAATAATTTGTAAGAACAACTTGCGTTTCAAACCCATCATAATGACTGCCACCATGCTGATTTCATCAGCTGGTACTAGATGACACACAATTACACACACATACACACACACGTAAAAAGGCCGGTACAGAGAGTGTGGCAGGGACAACTCATTCAAATGAGTATCAAATTTAAGAACACTGGACAAATCTAATTTATCATAAAATATAATTTTTTGGAGATACCGTTGTAATATCCCATAATAAACCTTAGGAATATAAATATGCATATGATATTTTTTAATTAAAATTCACTTAGCTGAAAATATCAAAACAAATCTCTGGTCTATTTCACCTGCACGTCCCTTCTCGAAACCTTAGATTCCTGGACCCACCACTGCCACACATGCTCTTTGGAATATTACTCAATAATTTTTGATCACCGTAAAATAGACCACCGTACGGTTCCAATAAAAGTTATTTATCCCTGTTCTCTTCTAAATGCTGACTAATATTTCACAAAAGTACAATTTTCACTCATCGAATTAAACGTTGTATCAGCCTGAGAGAGATCAACCAAATTGTTAATATACAGAGTATATTGACCAATGCTTACGATTAATCTTTTACCGACATAGACATTTTACGTATGAAGATTGATAAACTTCTAAAGGAAATACAGGATTTCAGTTGTGGTAATGGTTAACTGATATTTTTCCAAATATTTATATAACTTCTAAATCAATTTAGATGAGTACCGTGATAACATTTTAATTGTTTGAATTTTGTGATTTGAAATTTACTTTAAGGAAGTATGGCCTGTACAACATCAGGCAACAGCAAGACTTCAAAATCTCCCTCGCACAAAGTTTTTGTCTACGACAAAGCCCACACGTGTTAGGAGGGAGCTAACCGACGACCACAACCACCAGATGTGAACGTACTAATATTGAGCCACCGCGGCCACTTTAACCGTTTGAGCCACATGCATATAAACGCATATGTGCCAATCTGACGGAAATTTCCCGTTAGTCAAAATTCAAATAATTGTTGTTAAAAACTAGACTCATGGCGACTACTGTCATTGGTAGTCTAAAACAGATTAAACAAATACCAAAACGATCTACGTATAACAGCCAAACAATTTATTGGTATATATCTATACATTTGATGAATCATTGCATGTCCTACTAGTCTCCGTGGGTGGCGAACACTGCTGCAAACAAAAATCATCACATGCCATAGTAGTCGCCACGGGCGAGCACTAGTTGAAACAGGATAATAGTATATGAGTGAAAACAGGAAAATAATAACCCACTTACAATCGTCGAGAAGCAAGAACATGTAGCACATTACATCGAAGGTGTATTCTACGGTTCATAAAACTCGAGTGCAGTCCTTTGAAGAAGCATTATTGCAAGTGCACAATAATTTAAAACAAATATATATCCAAGCTCCGCGTAAGCCAATACAGTACAACAAACACTTCCAACCACCTCACAATTCACACGGATGAGTTTACCTCACCCTTTTCGTACCAACATGGTTCGAAATTAGAAAATAAATTCACGTTATTGATTAAACGTTGCAGAAACCAACGGTCAACTTGTTTCAACTTGTTTGAGTATCAACTTTCTACCTGTTTTTGTTCCCTTATTTTTATAAATTATTTTCTGAAAATTAACTACTATTGGTAGTTAGTACCTTACCCTCTTAGTACCTCTTACCCTACGAGATAAGGGCTAGTGATTTGGTAGTTTTTGCTTGTTTTATTACGTGTTAGTATTGTACTGCTAGGTAGTTTATAGTAAGACATAGATACCAAATATACTTTGAAATGCCATATCTTTACTAAATCATCTACACATAACGTGTTCGTTAATATTTTTATTTTTTAATAACTCTAATGAATATTGCAAGCACGTCTCAGTCAAACTTAGAAATAATTTATATGGATAAATATGTTTTTGTTTCGTAAATATTATATTCTTTCATAAAGATTAATGTCAGGAACATTTCAAGAACACTGACTTAGTTTATATGAATATAAATATTTACTGACTTTATGTAGCAATAAGTACAGACCAAGTTTTGTATGTTGTACTTCTAACTGTATGTATATAAATTTTATTTCTTTCCTCTCCGAATTCATTCTGATGTACTCAATGAAACATTTGTTGCCGACTAATTTTCAATATTAATGCTGAGAGACGCAGAATATCTTGAACGCCCATTCAGGTTCATTATTTGGTTAAAGAGCCCAGAGTGCAAAAAAAGGCTTTTCACGTAAATATGTAGTTGAAAAGTCACTGATCATTGTAATTTTTTTCCCGCGAGAACGGATTTTTTTAATTCACCGACTATCAAAACTGATTCAGTGACTTGGTTTCGAATCTGGTGTTAAGAAGTACTTCACAAGAAGGATTGTTAAACTTTCCTTCTCCCAAAGGGTGTGTCTCCAGCAGTGCACAGCTTCCGTGAAACGATCAATTATCAAACCTTTTCCTGTATCTGAGGATACCAGTGGTCGAAGTATTAAATCAGCGTTTTTAAATATTGCAATATTAACCAATAAAAGTTCTTCATACAATGTTAGCGAAGGCTGATATTCTTTGAGTAGGTGGTGGTGGAATATTCAAGTTATTTTCTTGCGAGTGTTATATCCAAGGAACTATTTTCTTCTTGAATGCATCTACTATGTTCGAGAGATTAAAGACATTGAAGTATCATCGCCCACTGCATAGATATGTTTAAATAATAACGGCAATATATTAGTTGAATTGGGACATTTAGCTTCCATTCTTGATCAAAGATGTAGATCAAATATCTATAACAATATTGATTTATAATCTCAAAGAAATTCCACTATCTCTGCTCGCAGTCCGAAAAGGCGAGAGGAACATTTTTCTCCATACCAGGTCATTCCAGTATAAAATAGTAAATGCTTATATTTGGGGTCTGCTGACAGATAAAGTGATCCAAAAACTCTGGGATTGACGGGGCATTTAAGCATTTATGTTACTATTTTTATCATGAGGTTGAGATCTTTCAAGGTCGATTTAAAGTTTTTATTTACCTGCTACACCTTCACTTTGAACAATATATTGCATGTATGAGATGTCTGCCTGAGATACATTTTTTTATCGACCCAGTCATATAAGCAGCGCCAACTATACACACAAAAACGCACTTACTCCAATCCAATATAGTGAGTCTATGCATTTATTGAACGAATTGAATATATCTGAACTGGTAATATGAACAGGCAAGTCAAGGCATGGCAAAAGTCATTCCCTCAAACCTCCCTAATCTTTGTATTTGAAGAAACTGAGAAAAGAAGCATGGTATCAGATATTAGTCGAATGAAATTTGATTTAAAAGATATGTATTGCCTTTAGGCATATACGACTGAACCCGAATTGGATGGGTGATATGGTGTTTCAAAGTAGTAGTTCAGGGTCTAGTTTGTAGTTAGACAAGCGTTATTTGACTGGTGTAACTTAGGAAATCCCCATTCAGGTTGAGCGTCACTAGGATTGTTGTTAGGACATACAAAATGCTAAGGCAAAATTTTACCAACTGTGAGAAGGCAAAGGTAATGTCAGTTGACTTATAAAGTTGAATAGCGATGAATGGCGATGTTTCTAGTTAAGTTATGACCTTCTCCTCAACATTTACAATCATGTCAACTTTGCAACAAGATGTCTGAAAAAGGCTTGAACTTATGAGCTCTATGATACCTCCAAGCATTACGTTTGACAAGTACAATGCAAAGGTTGAGCAACTCCTCTCCATCTCTGAATACTTTCTCGTTATAACTTTTGAAGACCAACATAATAGTGTTGTTTCAAGGGAATTTTTTGTTGTATTTTTTTAAATTTACCTTTCCTCATGTAGTATTTCACAATGTAGTCTTACAAAGTTGTCCATTGGCTTGATTTCGAAGTGGCCATTATTTGATTTAAAACGCCGAGCAAGTTTGAGATGTCATAGGATTATTCGAATTCGTCTCAAAATGCACCACAAATAATGGACTTGGTAATTGTTTACTTTCGAGGGTACATTATAAAACTAAATTTCTATTTATCGTAGTACTGAACTGTAGTACATAGTGACCCTTTAATATTATTACAGGGGTTACTCGAATGTGTTATTTCATCACCGGTATTTTAGAATTTTTTTGATCTCTACACACCGCACACTTTTGCATTTCCAAAATATCTTGAAAAAAAAAGTCTAAACTAGTACGTTGTCCATAGATCTTGTCTTTCATTGTCTATTAATGACGGATGTATAATTCCAATTATGCAATTAATTACACATTTAAGCATTTCGGAAAAAGACACAGAACTTAATTTACTTCTTCTTCACCACTCGCGAACTGAATGTACTCACTCCTCGCCACTCGCAAACTGAATGTACTCACTCCTCGCCACTCGCGAACTGAATGCACTCGCTCGTCACCAGTCGCAAACTAAAGGTACTTGTCCATCAGATAGTAGATAGGTACTAACTCGGCGAACGTAGATACATGTCGAAGTGGTAACAGAAAGTCGCAGAATTTCTCAGATAATAGTAGGTTTGTGATTTGTTTTTAATTACGACCTAAAATAGCACCCTAATTGCTTATAAATTTGATGACAGGTTCTCGATATCTAATTTGACCAGAGACGGGGATTGAAGTTTCCTCTAATTGTGGTTTCGCCAAGGCATGGCAGCATTCTACGCTAAGCAGTTTTGAATTTATTTACAATTCTGTGAGAACCAATTTAGAAGTAGTTGATCATAATTTATTTAACGTTAAGTAATTCAAATTGACAAAATATCATCCATTTAACCTCATTTAAAATCTAACCATCAATGGATAAAGTTTCAGTTGTAGATATGTTTAATTTGTTGTCAGAGCGCGGTTATTTTCATTTACGTCTTAACTCTTGAGTTATATACGTACCGGACAGTTTACGTAATACAACATTATATACATAATACTCATGTTATATTCATAATGTAAAATATTTATATTAAAAGCCTTATCATGATAACAAGCGGAAAAAGGAAAATTTAAAATTTGTTCCATATAGAACTGGAGTGACAGATACGATCAAGTATAACGGTCCTCTCCGCTGGCTGCATTTATATAAGTATACAACCTTTAACGAGGATTCCAGTATTGTTTTAGATAGAGGTCAATGAGATAGTATCGATGTCTTCAGATACCCTCCAGTTGATAATAAGAATATTGAGAAATTCTCTGTTTGTAAGTATACAAAAATACTTAACACTAAAATTCAAATCTAAGACTTTCCCTCTGCAGATGAGTAGTTCAATAGCACTGTGCTATATGATTCAAGGGGAAGTAAAACAAGGGAAAGAAACACAGTTGTTATTGATGTTACTACCTTTTTCACAATAAACCTTGTGTTGCTAAATATTGAAATTAACACAGAAAAACAGATCGCTGCGACTGTCATGTTTTTCTATGTTAGTTTCAAGTTCACCATTTGAATGAGTAGCAGGTAATTCCATCAATGTTCGCCGTAAATAATAGGTTTCCGCGCCAATTTTAAGAAATGTGAATACAATATATGTTATTCACATCTACTTGAAAGTAACAAAAACAAGATTCTATTTTTCTTACTCCAAAATGGGGTAAGGAATAGAGGGTGACAGGGGAGGCTGTCATGCAATTTCTCACACTGGACGTCTACCCGCTTTTGTGAATAACTCGAGTCCTGTAATAGATATTGGAATGAAACAAAAACAGATTTTCTTGAAGCTACAAGATTTCATTTCATGGTGATATCATTTAATTCTGATAAAAAAAGTTACAAAATAAAGCTTTGAAAATGCTGATTTTTTTTGTATTTTGTGCAATATTTGACCAACAAAAAGTAAGACTAAATTTTGGAGTACCTTTTTCAATTTTTGAAAAAAAAAAAGGAACAACATCTCCACAAGGAGGGCATTATATCAATATTATTATATTTGAAATTAAGTGTTTTCCTTTTTTTGTAAATAATTTCTAAACTGAGCCATGTGTGTAAAAATAGTAAATAAAGTTCAAGGTAATTTACCTCAAAATATGTATAATTTTAAAAATCTAAACTTTTTACCACGAAAGGTCCTAACCTATTAGTGGATCATCCTAAAATTCCATCGCAGTACTTTGACCCATTTTTGAGATATTTATTTTCAAAAATTGAATTAACCACCATTTTCAGGAACTAGAGTCTAAAATTTATAAAGTTCAAGATAATTTATATCAAAATAAGACAATTTTAAAAATCGATATTTTCTTACTATGAAAGGTTCTAACCCACTTGGCTTTAAAACTAAAATTTAATTGGAGAACATTACGCCATTTTTAAGAAATTAATTTTAATACATTAGGATATGCGTCATTTTCAGGAACATTCATTACTGTTCAGTTCATGTAAAATCTTCGTTTCGTTGTTTGATTTCAATTTTTCATATTCTAATTGATACAAGAGTTTGTACAGCTATTTTTCCTCGGATTTCCTGTGAGTGGAGATATAGACTACTTACAGGATCCTTTTTGCACGAAGTACGAGTGGGTGGTATTCTAGCGTAAAATAATTGGAAAGAGGTTAACTACAGAGTTCATTTTAGAGGGATCCGTTTGCAAATGAGGGATGAATAATACTCGTGACTGCTTTGATAAATGTCATATTACCACCACAGTACCAAAGAAAGACTAAATTGATTTAGTGTTCAGTTGAATTAATTTCCCTTAGACTAATTCGTTTCACAATAGTGTCGAATTGAATTGATTTATGGCCTAGCTTAGTGACGATTTATGTAACAAATTAATATATGGACGACTCGCTCAGCAAACATTTTACAATATAAAATACAGTATGAAAGATTTTATGTAGATTCCGAAATGATTATATTGACTATGAAAAGAAGGACCTTTTCCAGTAATCAGTGATCCTGAAAGTGTCGCATAAATCATTTTTTTGAAAGTTTATGGGACAAATTACTCCGATGGAATTTTAGGATTAAATCCAAATAGGTTAGGACCTTTTGTGGTGATTTTTTTTTAAATAATAGGCTTTTTTGATATAAATTGCTTTGAACACTATAAATATTACACACATGGATCAGTTTAGACATTATTTATCGAAAAGGAGAGCACTTAATGTAAAGCCTAATAATATTGGTATAAACTCTGGGAGGAGGCATTTTGTCAAAAAATGAAAAAAGGTAGTCCAAAATTTAGGCTGAGCTTTGCACAAATTACAGAAATAATGCACTTATTTAAGGCTTTATTTTTATTTAATGTTTCTAATCAGAATTATATAAAATTATACTGAAAGAAAAGTTTGTAGTTTTAAGGGAAAAACTACTTTTTTTCATGCATCTCTTACAGAACTCGAGTTTTTTTTTAAAAAAGGCTGGTAGACGTACCCATGTTAGAAATTGCAGGACTGCCTTCCCTTTCCCCCTCCATTCAGGTCGAAATGTATGTAAATAAGTTGAAAAATGTCTAATCATTGGTGATAGATAATATTCCAGCCGAATTAATTTAAGCTGGAAAAGTGTCACTTATGGAACAACTACATGAATTGATAAACTATATGTGGAGACAGCAGGAGCTTCCTAAGGGATAGAATACATCTATAAATATTCTGGTTTATAAAAATGCTATAAATCGAACTGTAATAGTTACTGCAGAATATCGTTTTTCCCAATATGTAACAAAGTACTGACAAGGAGACTTACAGAAGTTTAACTCACCGATTTTAATAAACATTTTCATACATGTAGAACATAAAAAATAATCTACACGTATTTTTTTTTATTTCGGCAATGATGCAGGTTTAATGGTAGAAACCACCCTTTGAACGTTGGGATTGGTCTCCAAGCATAGATATAAAACAATCATTTAATGTAAAAGAAAAAAATACCGCCTGGGGAGTTTTAGGACAGTTGATTCAGAATATGTCGTGAAAATTACAAACTGCAAATTGGCGAATCAATATGGTGAGTACAATTACAAACCGTCGTCTGGTTGCTCTGCAGTTAGGCATGAACAATTATAGATGGCGAGAATGTTGCAGACCGATTTGAATCCCCTGTCTGTACTTATTTTAACGAGATGCTTATTTATAGTGAGTTCCCTTGCCTCTCACTATTTCAGAAATGTACATATCCTCAATTGTTATAATTAATAATTTATTGAGGAAACGTTTTTCAGTAATGATATTCCGTAAAAAAGTGTGTAATGCATAAACATTGTTTACACCACTCACATCCTATGACTGTGTACAAATCGAAAAATGTTCCACACCCTTTGAAATAAAATGTTACGGGATTTTCAAACTCAGGTGATTTTTTTCTTCCAAATGACCGCTTTTGTCCCACACACACCTAAAAACATTTGCAAATCTGGGGGAAGAAAACTTATTATTAATCAGTGATTTGATCATATTTAAATTATTACGTAGGTTTACATTTATGTTATAGTTGTAGAGAAGGACAATGTCAGAAAAATGCCTCAAGAAGTTTTTCCACGGCCTGATGAAGAACTCATGAAAATGCTAAATCTTACCAGTTGTTCCTGCGGGAATGATTTATATTTTGATGTACTCTTTTGTTCTTAAAATATGTTCAAACGTTAATGAATTGTGACCACTCACGAATCTAATAACAAAATTTACTTTTCCTTGGACGCAGGGAAAAAATCCTCTTAAACCTATTATCTCATAAGACTTGATGTTAATTTTCCCGACTTTGAAGCTTTCACAAAGACATTTTCAGATTTAACAAGGTTCTTTAGGACTATAGGGCAAATTGTTCCTTTCTTATCCTGGAAAAAAGTTAACAAAGGGTATAACAAAAACAAACATGGACAGAAATTAAAGGCTGTATGGTGTAGCTATGAATCATTTCAAACCAGACGACTTTTTGTAGCTGTTATCACTATATTGAATCCATAAATTTGGAGTTGTAATTTTGACGTCATATTATGCATCAGTTGTCCTAAACCCCTGGCAATATGTTGCTTCTACATTAAATGATTGTTGTATATCTATGCTTGCAAAACACCTCTAAGGTTCAAAGGCTGGTTTCTACCCTAAAAACCCGCACCATTGCCGAAATCAAAAAAATACGTGTCGATTATTTTTCGATGTTCCACACATATTAAAAGTTCCATTAAAATCCGTAAGTTACACCTCCGTAAGTCTCATTGTGAGTAATATACTTCTAACTCGCCTAAGAATATACATTGATGAAATAATTGAAGATCACCAATGTGGATTTAGAAGAAATAAGTCTACGTTGTACCCGATTTCACCTTCAGACAAATCTTTGAGAATTAGCGAGCATGCAATACAACTGTTCACCAGCTATACATTCATGTTAAGATTCTATCAAAGGGGAAAATTTACAATATCCTTTTACAGTTTCTACCTAAACAAAACAACACTTTTTCAACTAGTGAGGATGTGTCTCATCGACCTCATAAGCAGAATGTGAACAGGCAATAATTTTAGATAGTTTAGAAACTCGGAACTAATTGAAAAAAATGATGCCTTGTCAATCAACTGTTTTATTTCGCTTCGCGTGAGAATATGAGATTCAGAAAATAAAAAATGTCAGGAAAGACTAACATTGAATTGCTTGAATAAATTGCTCGTAAACACGGATGATCTAGATTTACTAGAAGTTATAGAGGCACTAAAAGGTGCCACCGATGTCTTAGTAGACGCGTGCAATGAGATATGTCTGCAGGTAAATATAGAGAATAGAAGAATTAAGGAAATAGATACATACCAATTAGAATGAAATATACAGAAATTAAACAAATTTGTATACCTCGAGCATATGCAACAAGCAGAAACGGTGTGACGGATGATACAAAACGTCACTAAGCATCGCGCAACATATGTTTCTGCTCAGTCCAGCAACTCCTAACCTCGCAATTATTATCAAGTAAATTCAGTATGAAAATATATAGTACAGTTATTCTGCCGGTAATACCTGCGATTGCAAAAGTTGGAGTACGACCATAGCAGATGAATATAAATTACGAGTGTTTGAAAACAAAGTCCTCAGATATGTATACGGGGCGAATGGGATCAGATGATTATAGAATATAAGAGATTACATAATGAAAAATCTCACGCACTGTGAATCTCACCTGATGAAAGAGTACTGAAATCGCGACGAATAAAGGAGGTAGGCCATGTAGCTCGACTTAGGGACAAACGAAGATTACATTCTACCTCGGTTGGAAAGACAGAGGGAAAGAGACCATTGAGGTGAACAAGACTATGTGTGGAAGGTAATATTATAAGGGATCTTCGGGACGAAGATACTTTTGATTGATACTGACATGATCTTGCTCAGGATAGAATCCTGTGGCGAACGTTTGTTACTGGGGCGAGGAATTTGCAATTTGAATTACAGCGCTACAGGTTTTTCATGCTTTGTCTTTAAATGATGTCGCGTCCGACCCTTTACAGAGTACCAATTGAATTTTATTAAGTTATTCCTTATTAATTGTAAAATACGAAGTTAGATATTTCTTATGTAAAATTCATTATGTAATCCAAATTTGATTCAAAAATGTGGGTGAGCTAGTAATTTTTGAGATTGTCACTTTATGATTGAGAAAAAAAGCAGTTTCTAATATTGTATTCACCTTGCAAGATAATACATTGAATCTCAAAAGAAACACTAGATACAGATATTATGAGACTTGCACCATTCGAAAGAGAAGATTTCCTATAGAATGATTTACTAAAAACAGTGGGTTCTGGGTTGGAACATTATATCTAAAGCCTTTATTTTTTTACATTATTATGTATAATATATTGAACTTCATACATATATTACAATGCATATCTCAGGACAAACACCAGATGCATGTATGGGATATGCACCATTGGGAAGAACATACAATGACCTATGGAATGGCATAATAATAACAGTGGGAGATTCACTTGCAAAATATTTTGTGTTTGTTTTAATATCAAGGTTTTATAATTACAATCTCGTTGTTTGGCGGATTGTAGATAGTAAACGGCAATTGGACAAACATGAAAATGTATGGGAATGTGATTAAAGACATAGGTAAGAGAAATATTGAATAATGAATTCGAATTAAAATCTTTCAATGTGTGCTTTCACTTTAGGGACACTTTTGAAAAAAAACTTTATTAACATATGACATATATTTAAAAAATACGTGTACGTTATGTGTGTGCGTGCAACAAACCTCACTCAGGTTACAAAATAAATACAAAATGTCGTCCATCTATGTTTAGGACATTTTGGAAGAAGAGTGGGGATTCTGAGGTTCAGTGGTGGAGTTCTTTCTCTGATTCGTGGCGTTCTTCTTTCAATCCCTGCTTGCGCTACGTGGGTTTTGTGGTCGACAAACTCCGTGTGTGTGGGTGTTTCATCAATCTTTTCCTCCTACTTTCTTCAATCGATTAACTGTTCCATCATCATCCATTTGGCCTGAACCGAAGCTGGCTAAATATCTTACATAATATTGAATTTCAAATTCAACCATAAAACTGCTGTGCTGCAGTACTTCACGAAGAATTTCAACTTCTCTGCTGGATATACTATATCTTTTCATGATGCTGTTCAAATCGGCATGTGATTGGATGTTCACTTCATTGGTTGTTCTTCGAATATCCCCATAACCAGAAATCGTTGCCGTTGAGAAAAGGAATTCGCTGTGGCCAAGCATTTGGAAACGAGTTAATAGTGACTGGATTTGCACCTCATACATTTCTGAGTATCTGTTCCCCTCTGACAATTAATGTTAGGTGGATCAAAATCCTAAATAATAGCAGTTTTGTCAATATTATCTCTGTCCTGCAAAATAAGGAAAACATGCTGGCGAAGCAGATAGTATATCATTACCAAAAAACTGGCCACTCTATCGCCTGATCTCTAGCGCAGCAATTTCTAGTTATGGGAATAATTGAAGAACAAGTTTTTTCAAGTCAACATCCAAACAAGTGACGATCGGAAAATGAGCTTAACAGAGGCACCTAAAACACCAGTAGAGATGCTTCGCTTAGCACTGTTGCACACTGTTCTCTTTGCAAATGGCGCACATCCCATATCTGAATCTGGTGTTCTTCTTGATATATTCATGGTATTATGTTTTAAAGTCAACCATATTTTACACAATGATATAAAAATGTAAAAAAAAAAAAAAACTTTGAAGATAGTTTCAACCGAAAACTCGCTGTTTGAATTACATCATTCAATATAGAATGTTCTTCTCCTTCGAATGGTGCTAGTCTAATCATATCTGAATCTGGCGTTCATGGTATTATGTTGCAAGGTTAACGCCATTCAAAACCTGCTTTTTTTTTCATAATCATAAAACAATATCTCAAGCCTCTAGACTTTTCCAGAATGTTGTTCTCAAATTTGTATTCTCTGAAAAATTATACTTAAGAAATATCTAACTTTGTCTTTTAAGATTCATAAAGCATAAGTTCAAAAACTTGGGCAATTGAAATGGGTAAAGTGTAGGTCGGGACATCATTTGAAGACAAAACATGCCCATTTTGAAGAGCTGTAACCCCAGATGAACGTATTCTAACAACCTGTACCTCAGTATTTACACTAAGATCCCTTCCAAGAATGAATATACAAAATGTCATCAAAATCGGAAACTATGGGTGATATTTCACTTTTCTGTTTCGGCATGGAGTGGTCCATATGTAAACAACACCAAATAATCTTTAATTACACACATGCGGTATATATATATATATATATATATATATATTTCATCAGCTTTTCAATAGTAGAACATCCACAATTTGTTGAAAATTTAAGCAGTAAGACTATCATTATCTCATGTCATAGCAACAATGTTTGTGTACCTGTTGTTTATCAACATCTCTAAACTAATTGTTGTTCAATGGAGTATGATGCACAAAATTTTTAAATATTTTCAAGATACATATTTTAAATAAACCATGAATATCGGAACAAAGTCTAAAAGTTTCTCATTGAACCTCTACTATACGCTCATGTAATGGGTAAAATTTATTACTGGTATTAATTGCCAACATTATTAAACTAATTATTGATTCAACAAGAGACGTAAAATTTTGTTTTAGTTTTTAGTGTATTTAACAATCTCTGTAACACACCATGGAAACAGGATAATTCTTCTGAAATTGTACAAAGAAACACTATGTCTTTGCGGTAATCCTACCAAAATTTCACGTCATTTGTCCAATAATAACCGAAAATATACATTTATTTATGGAACTCTGTGGATTTAAAAGACAGTCGCGAATGGGAGATATAATGATTCTCGATCTTTCATTGATATCATATACATTAGGAATGGAAAGGGATACAAAATAGATATTTTACATTTGTTCCTCACTTGACACATGGTACTTGAAGAAAATAAGAATCATTTAAATCTGAGATGGTCGACGTGGAAGCTTTAAGCGATCTGAGCTGGAATGACCCATTCTCAATATTTTTTCCATAGACGTGGGGGAATTGGTTCTATTATGTCTTTACCCTAATTAGTGAAAATATTTCCTTCGCATATGGTTCTCGGTCAATTCGTACACATTCTATATTATTCGTTGTACTTATCCATTTTTAATTGACGTTTTAACCTTATACTTATTGATATCGTTTCTCTTCTAGAATATATTTCTTGTTAATATATTGTTGTCTTCTTCTTAAAATAACTCGCATATTATTTAAACATCCCTTGACAATATTTCGTCAAGGTAGAAGTGAGCTGAGGAAGGTGACAGGGTATTTGAGTTCGTCTTTGGTCACTAAAGATAGGTTATACTTATTCTGAAATCATTATGTCTATTCAATAATATGTTCCAAAACTATTATTGCAAAGTTCCCATTTTGATAACTTGAATACGATGATAATTCTCATAGAGGGACTTCACCAATTCATCAACTATAACTCATATATAAGTAATACTCTGCACTTCTTTTACTGATTGTTCAAAAGTAAGAAGTAACTTAATATATATGATTTATATTTCTTTCTATTTTAATGCAGCACTTATTTCTCTTTTCAGGTTAACGAACTTGTCTATAATGCTCTAGAACAGTTGCCTCAAGAGGTGATTATAAAGGTGGATACAGCTAGGAAAGCAATTGAAGGAGCCGCTGCAGGAGATCCGGTAAGACACATCCATAATTATTAAAATAATTTTACTTGACATTTCGCTGTAGCAAAATTTTATAACCCAAAATGTACAGACATGACCAGGGTGAAGTTGTATTCATATTCAAAATTATATTGACAAGTTTTCAATATTTAAAAGAGGATTAAAAACGCATATATAAAGAACATATAAATTACAGAATGTAGAGCACAAAACAAAGAATTAAACGCAAAACAAATTTTCAACATCAGGGTAGCCAGGATAGCGTAATCGTTGTAAAACTCTCATATTCATATTCAAACTTAAATCGGTATTGAAAAGTATTAATTTTCTTAAGAGCATTAAAAGGACATACATAAAGAAAAAAATACCGAATGTAGAGTACAAAACAAAGAATTAAACGCTAAACAAATTTTCTGCATCAGGGTAGTCAGGATAGCGTAATCGTTATAAAACTCTCATATTCATATTCACACTCAAAAGTATTGAAAAGTATTAATATTTTAAGAGCATTAAGAGGAAATAAATAAATAAAATAAAAATTGCGGAATGTAGAGCACAAAACAAAGAATTAAACGGAAAACAAATTTCGTGGATCAAAGTAGCCAGGATAGCGTAACCGTTGTCCAGCTTTCATATACATATTCAGACTCGTAACGGTCTCGAAAAGTTTTCATTTTTTAAGAGCATTAAAAGAACACAAATAAAGAAAATAAAAATCTTTGTTTTGTGCTCTACATTCCGTAATTTTTATTTTCTTTATTGATGGCTTTTTATTCCTCTTAAATTATTTAAAACTTTTCAATACAGTTTTGAATATGAATATGGATAGAACTTCACCCTGGTACAGACATGTATGTGCAGCAATTTATTATATGTTATGCACATTAACATAAATTCAACCTTATAAGAACCTAAGCAAAACATTCTGTCTATAGCATTATAAATGACAATTCTTTCTATTAACATATTATGTATTAAACCTATAGCACTATTTAATATCTGTGTGTCTCTAGTAACTAAATTGTCTATATGAAATAATAAATAATTGTCGTGTTCAAAGTGGAGGAACTTCAATTTCTCCCCCCCCCTCCCGTCCGGATAATTCCCTCTTAGTGTTGCTTGTAAGACAGAACGAAGTATGATCACAATTAACTAATGATTCTCATGCCACTTGACAGATCAATGTAGATTATACCGTACAGATACCCAGCAAATAAACAAAAATGAAAATAGTCTCCACATTTGCTTACACCATACTCCGTACCGTACTTCTTCAATTTGACATACTGATTACTAAAATAAAATCATTTGCGTTTCTGCTTGAGGTCTGTCTTATCAAGTAAATTACTGTACACTGTGTGTTCATTAATTTTCATTTTCATGTAGTAAAGACTCTATGCCTTCATAAAGTACGTACTTTTCCTTTGTTTAAGGGTACTTGGTCAGTTTATTCTCTGTTGTATTCTCAAGCAAACAATACATACAAGTACAGTACTGTTTTTTCTGAGGAAACACTTGTACGTATTCTTTTTTTAACCCCATTCCCGATAAACAGGCATTTTCACAAACTCGGTCACCCTTCGGTCTATATTAGGCCGAGTTTTCGAGACTCTACTGTATTAATTTTCTTCTTGGTTTGCTTTAGCAAACTTATCAAACATACAACGAATATATAGTATCTCTGTCCGTGATGCCTCAATTCGTAACAGTGCAGATCCTTTCAGAATTTCCTCATGCAGGGTGTTGCGAATATCATTCTTAATTATTTTCAATTTAGAAAATGAACGTTCCACTGATGCTGTTGTAACTGGTATGGTGAGAAATGTTTTAGAAATGTAGAAATGTTTTACTTATTTCTGTGTAACTTGACGATATATATGAGCATTTCACTCTAAGGAAGTTTGGCAATTCCTTGTTAGTTCTCACTTGTTTTAAGACTTCTAACAGAACAGAACTAAATCCTACTAACTAGAGTGAAAATGTACGAAAAACAAATACATCTGGAAAAACTTGTCTGTATTTTTGTGAAGCTGCAACAAGTTCATGATCTTTTTCGTAGGCTGACTTAGAAGGACGGACAGGGTGAAACAAGGTTATGACGGACAACGACCTATCGAATCTGTGTGATTTTTGTTGTAGAATAATGTTCATAGTCGCATTGAACACAGACACCCGGAAGTGAATTTCAGCATTACTTAAGCTTTGGCCTTCCGCTAGTTCGTCAAAATGTTTCTAAGCGACGGGAATACGTTTGAATTGAAATTTCGGTTGAATACCCATTCCATTGCAAGCTGCTTTGCTTCGTGTGCTTTTCTTAAAGACAATTTCTTAAATCAGTTATACGGTGTCTTGCAGTGTCAAGTTGATCAGTAGCACAATCTTGAGCACACATATGATGTTGTAGTTCTCTACTAGCTACATTCAAAGCTCCAAAGGTGTTTAAACAAATTAAAAGGCAAAATAAATACTCAAGACATCCTAATTTCTTAATCAAACAAGAAGTTTCTTCTCTTTCTCCTGTTTTGATAATTTTCATTATGACTTCAATCATTGGTTTTCTGATATCAGTATAACGTAACTTTGCAACCAATAATTAATTGTAGCGACTAGAAAAACGTATGTAAAAAAGCACCTTCAGTGTTACTGAAAATTCACTGGTTACTGAGGCAAGAGTGCCCCATATATAATTAGTGAAATCAAAGAATGTATTAATTTCTTGGATCACAGCGAAAAATGAACGTATTTCATGACAGCATTAAACAACATCGTTAATTGCTATATTTAAATGATGTGAAGCACTATGAACATACATTGCACTAAGTTGGATATATTGAACCTGCTTCTGTACCACTGTATATGACTAACTCATTACACTGACTCCATCATATCATTGTCCTGGACAGTTTACTAATGATATTACTTTTCGTTCCCTCTCTTCCTGAATAAGACACGTAAGACCACTTTGAGAACGATCCTCTTCTTCAAAGAAACCGAAACATGTCTCGTGAATTCCTAAATCTTACAGAATCTCAGAACTCTTGTGAGTCACATAAACGTAACAAATAACAAAACTCAGTGCTGCACTTTGCATATATTTTGAGTTGTGTCGACTAAAATGGAGAAGAATAGTGTTTCTTTAATTTCTTATACGATACTATTCTCTAATTTGTCAGAGAGTGCAGAAATCAACTCGTAGTTTGCTTGGTGAGTAAGTTAATTTATTTTTCCTCTTGACATATCCTAAACAGATTTTAGCACAGGAGAGTACTCAGCCAAATGTTCAACTTCAGAAAGAAAATTTCCCCTATTTTCTGCGTCAGTTCCTTTACGGTGGCCACGCAATGGAATAGAAGATGTAGCAAGTCGCAATATAATATTTACTAGCTGATTAAGAACTTGTCTCCAAAACAACATATTTCTTTGGATTTCTTTCTCCTCTCCTTTACCTAGAGTATTATTTGCCTCCCATTGAGAGGAAGCTACATACGCCTCTATGTGGTATGTAGCTTACTCGTGTTTCTTTGTTTGTTACTTAGACCGAACACGAACTCCCTTTATCCAAAAATAATGGAAGTTATGTTGGCTCCTATAAGCGAACAGCAAGCACGGTTGGCTATATGCTGCATATAATTTAACACAATAAGATAACCACGATACCGGTACTTACATTCTAGCATCGGTTGTCGTGTAGCATTTCGTAGAAAAGCTTATATTTTTCTGTTTGGATTTCTAGGAAAAGGATCAGAAAGTCTGCATGGTTCATGCGAAATTATAAACCTTATTATTTCCGGATTATTCATATCAATTGGATAGTGTCCACAATCAAATAGATGTAGTTCTTTCACACGTCTATCAAGCACAACACGGCCTGTATCGAAAAAAACATCAACTTGCTCGCTAAGAGATTTTCTGTTCTTTGATGCACACTCTGAGTTATATTCAGCATCAGGTTCGCGTAATATAATTCAACAAATAATTCATATTAATATATCCTCAATAATGAAATAACTTTTCATTTGATATGGCATTATATTCACTAATGTTTCCGCTGAATCTACATCCCGCATATAAGAATCAATGATGTTGAATTTATCTCTTAGTTCACATAATTGTATGTTATAGCTGAGGGTACTATTTCAATCAATCCCTTCCATTTGTAATTACTTCATTTTCTTCGTCTTTATTTTCCCTTCACTCCCAATACTATACAAATATTATAATATTTTATCATTTTGCGGTGATGTAGTTTTCATCACACTTGATAATGTCCAATCATCGAACTGTTTACCATATTACCTCTTTTCTTTCGTAAGATGCAAGCATCAAATATATGTTGCCAATTCTTCTAAGTATCTTGTCAGGTTTCTGAAATATTCCATTTAGGTATACCCCAAATAACTTTAGATTTATGATCTATTTTATTTTCTGTTGTCATTTCTTTCATTAACTTCTTCACAAAATCGAACATCTTATTCTTTTGTTTGTCCACTACCCCTATCAAATTGTTCAAAATAGTCATCTTCATTATGTATATTTCAATCACTATAATTAGATCTACCCGGCGATAACATTTCTCGTCGAAGACAATCGCGAGTATCCATCCACCAGGCATCTCTTCCCTTAACTGGTACATACCGTTCATTTGTTTACAATCTTTTTCTTCCTACCATTGCTTTCTTGTGAACTCAAAGATTACAATCTACTCTTTTTACACAGTTACTTTCTTGAGAAAATCTTCCTGTTTTGTTCAGTTATCTGTGAACTTATAGCTTTTAGTTTCCTCTCATTTTCGTCCTTAATACAGGTAATCCCTTCCTCCACAATTTCGTCCACGTTTTCATCTCGTTCCTGCTGTTCACGTCCATTCCATTATGTATTTCTATCCTCAGTCATAGGTGTCGAAAGCCAATAAATAAATACAAATTCGTATTTACACCATTTTCATTATCCTTATAGAAACAACCTAAACAGAAATATACCTGAAATATTCTTGTTCATTTACTTTTCTTTCATGCTTCTTTAAACCTTTCTGCTTTTATTCAACAACACCCTTAATGTCTTCGGAAACTGAAGAACCCGAAAACCACTCACAGAGCTGAAACATTATTGTATCAATAAATACAGACTGAGTGAAAAGCAACTGAAAATAATATTTTGACATTAGTAACCGAAGCCTGTGTCCAAGAATCCAGATTTCATAACAGAGAAAAAATGGTCAGACAAAAATATTATATGCAAAAACGTCACTTGCAGTATTTTATATGTCGGCTATTCCTTAGCTCAATTTTCAAGATATTGACATAAAATGTGTTGATGATGTAAATAATGAATGGGAACACAGAATAAAGCATGTTATACAAAAAAAAAAACATAACTTCCCCGTTACAATGTATGAAGATATAGTGCATTACTTACATGTTAGTCCATTATGATATTTTTGTGCATATTCACAAAAAAAATAAGTAATATTCGACTACTAATGTTATCTAGTCATTTATAAAAATGGTGTTGAAATACGTTGTCGACTAAATTAGATACAAAGTAGTTGGGAATGTTAAACTAAGTTTGCTTCTTTATTCTTCCAGGCTAGCAAGGAAGAAGTGAAGGACTTGATTCAAGAACTTAGAGCTCTTCCGGTAGAAGTAATGGTAAGTCGGATAGAGTTTACTTATTATCCAGCAAAAGTCGAAACAGTATCCATAAAGAACTGAAATTAAAGAAAATAAGAGGTATTGCAAAAGGGGTTAACTGAATCCGAGTGCTTAAATGTGGAGCCCAAATTGAAATGCCAAACTTTCCGATTTGAGAAAAATAAATACTTCTTTAGAATAGACTCAACGTGCTACTTTCGTCGGCTTAAACACTCAAATATTGCGCTAAATTGGATGAATTATCGTAAGATATTGCCAAGTAGGATCATGCATCAAGCTTTTGGAAGATAATATACATTCTAGTAATTAGCTTAAAACAAATTTAATGTCGGTTTCGTGCGCCGCTGTTTCTTACACAAAGTGTTTTCTTACAATTGAAATTCTAGGAACATTCTTAAACATATTGGCATACCACGCGAATCCCGTATTATTCACATATTACCATATATTCACAACCCGTTTTTAATATGTTTGCAATTGATGCAATATTCTGTAATTTATAGAGTCCCACTCAATAATGAGTAAACAACTCTATATCTAGTTTGCTAGTGTAGAGATATAATCTTTAAAGCAGAAAGCTGGAGATGAAGGAGAACAATGTGAGGTTGGGAAATTATTTAACATTCTAGTAACAAAAAATCAGTTGACAAAGTATAGACAACTTCTGTATTATACACAGTTATAGAGCTAGGGATCCCATACTACTGTTTAAATTTGCATCCTTTGTTTTACTGAATAGTAATTTCCACATGAGCTACGAAGGTTAACTTTTGACATACAAACTCATTTGCGTAGACGTTCACCAAAGTGCGGCACTGTCCCCACTACCATTCTCACTAGTTACGGTGGGCATTCTCTCCTATTTCTAAAATTAAAGCTTCCAATAATTATACGCCTACGGAACTGGATTTTTACATTATTAGCAGTCGGTTGTCATTCTGTAACTTTGAAGACTACAGATAAAGAGAGGTAAGTTTCGGTATTAGGTTTTAAAGTGTGGAAATCAATAGCTTCAAATGAGACGAAACATCTAAAACACGAAATAATCTCTGATTAGACAACGTCTAATTCTACAATTAAACCCACATAAAGTACAGTTCTCAGATATTATGAATGAGTTCTGTTTCGTTTTACTACTCTGCGACTTACCTCCCTTTCGCTTGTATTCCACATACAGGAACAACAAATGGATGAATGCTAGCGGCTAAAGTTCAACGATGAAAACAGATAATAGATTTTGAATTTAATTGATGTATGTTTATTTTTAAGCGGGCTAGGTTCAGAATATATATGCTTTACCAGCCAACATTTCTCCAAAGAGTACACTGCAAAATACATGGACATAATAAAAAAGTCATAGAGTATACTAAGTTAAACATGGGTAACAAAGAAAATGGAAATTCAAATCCTGAGATAAGTTGCAAGACAATAAAGTAGGTAACATACAAGCATGCACTTAAACAGTTAGACATTTTTTTAAAGAAAAAGGATGTGAAGTATTGTTCGTCATATTATACTACCCCTATCATCTGAAGTTGAGCTTATCTGCTTCGGGCACTGTACGTATGTATGTAATGACGTCTTAAACCTGGAAGTATTATGTAATTGTCTTAATACTTTATTCCATGACCTGGCAACGAGTATTGAAACTAATGCACTTGGATGTTCATGTCGATGAGTTGCAATGTCAAATTTCTTAAGCGTTTTAAAAACAAAACAACAGTATTGTAAAAACCTTCTTCTCGACATTTTTAGTAAATTATTATTATTGAGAACCGACTAAATATGTTCAAATTTTAAGCTGAAAGTAAAGCGTACGCAGTAATTTCGTCCCTTTTGTATCACACTTAGCATGGTTTATTGTAAGAATTGGACCATAAACCGTCATCACAATCACAGTAATCAAACAAAGCTCGTATCAACATTTGAGAGATTTCGTGTTTTGCACTTAACACCTCTAAGACTTTCCAACATTGGGTAGACGCATCCTTGTTCATAGTTAATTTCTCATCAATTTCTATTGCGACATTTTTATGTATTCTTAGTTGTTTACGTTTCATTTCGTTATTTGTAAGTCTGACTTTGTATGCATGATTTGCTTCACTTTATTAACAGTTCCAAAAACAGTGCACGTGCATTATAGTGAATTAATTACAAGTCTATTGTTATCGCAACAGTTAGTTAGTGATTGCATGTAGGTCTCGGATAATAGGTCCAATCGCTTTCGGTATATTTTCGGATAATGTTGTTATGATTAATTGTGTGTCATCTACGGAACAGTAAATATATGCACATTTTATAACTGATACTATATCTGCAGAGTATAAAGTGAACAATAACTGTCCTATAATTGGATCCTGTGCTAAAACCTATTAACAAGAATTGATATTGAAACTTGATATTGTAGGGTGTAGAAATAACTTTTGTTTCTGGTTTAACAGATACGATATGAACAATTTAAAAGGTCAGATAAGTTATATTATTTCAATTTTGTTAAACAACATCGTGATGCTCAATTTTAAATGTTTTCGAGAGATCCAATAGAACTAATGTATCTACATCTCAATAATCTAGTGATCTTAATATAGTATCTGTAATATCTGACAATGCTGTGGTCGTACTATGTGATTTACGAAAGTCTGATAGAACTCACAGCAAAATGCCGATAACAAAATTAATAACTTTTTGGTACACTATTTTTTGATTATGTTGATTGGTCTCAAGTCATTATTAGATGCTACAACAGTTTTTAGGTATCTGTAAAACAGTATATAGGTTCTAAACAGAAGAGAAACTGCCTTCAGTCAACGACTGGTACCTTATGTCTGCTAATGGAGATATGCTGGAAGACAAGGTTAGTTTCAGCATTATTCCAGTCATTTCATAATATCCAGCAGCATTGGATTTAAAGCTATATACCGGTACTGCCTTTCTTACTCCATGTTTATGTACAAGTCTTAAGTTAATGGAATGCTACAATTGGGATTTGTGAGTGAATTGTATCGGTTAACTTGTTGAATGAAAGTAAAACCGATCGGCACAAAGATCTAGCTAAATTGCAGTAGATAAGCTGAGGGTAAGTTAGTTATTCATAAAGTTCCAAGCATGAGTTTCTACTCCGTGTTCACGTATTGTCTTGCGTGTATAATAAGTACTTTAGTACTATTTAGAGGATAATTAAAGTAAGCTAACTTTTATTGTCGTATTAATGCAGTAGTGAAGTTAGGAAGCTATTTATATACATCCCATTGCTTTTGAGACTTAGTGCTTTTAAACTTTCGATATTTCGTATTACTATAGTTTTGCAGCATTTTTTTTGTTTGTAATTCTAACTGTCCTTATTGGATCATTTTGATCGAAGAGACTACTTACCCAGAATTCTAACAAATTAATTTTACAATCCAATTTTTCCTGCAGTTCAATGTGTGTGAATCCTGGGGACAACATTGCTCATTAAATAAGTTGTAAATCCAGTAATGACACAAAATATTTCCGGTGCGTTTTTTTAAACTTAAGTTAACATACGTTAAAAATGATCAGAGAGAACCGATTGGTGAAATGACCATATATAATTTGACCGCTTGAATTATATCAGTAATAATCAAATCGAGTGACAATTCAACATACTCCGCTATTCTGGTTGGATCAATAATGAGTTGTGTAGGACCCAAAATATAAAAAAAAGTACATATTACTACATATAAAAATACTCAAAAACTATTTTTTGAGCTTTATAACTACATAGCTGATCGCAACATAAGTAACCTGTTATATAAAAGTTATGAACTTGTGAATTCTTCGAAATAGATAAGGGAACTTTGTGGTCTATATACCGTTATGGCACCTAACTGAAGTAAATTTACCCTAATCGTTATAAGAATACATATTCACACGATTGCTTTATGTATTTTGACAATTTTAACATTTACATTTTGCAGATACTCTATAAGTTATAATTCCAACACCCACTTTATGTTCTATATCTTGCCGAAGAATAGAACACTAAGGTACATAAAAAATGTGTATTTAGTGAATGATCAAAGCATGATTCTGTAACAATTAAAATCACGCACGTCGTTTCTAAAGAAATATTCGTAATTCGTTTAATGTAGGTATAATAGAACTGCCAATAGCATAATGATTACTAACTGAGACCCTTTTGGTATGTTTGTTGCTCCCACAAACTTACCATTTAGAGTACTCTTGTTTACCACACTTGTTCCAGTATTGAAATGGTATTGTATGCTACCTTATATGAGACGGCAAGCTTTTCTTTAACAACCGCAGTATAACAAAGAAACGTCAAGGAGTAAGCTCAGCGAAAGGAACCCAGTATAGATATAGCATGTAAACATTGTAAAGTTAGACAACATAACCGGAATTACACCTAAACTGAACATTTAACATTAGTATGAATTTCAATTAGACAAATGATACGCCACTGAACACACAAATAACTTAACACACTTGAAACATTTAGGTACACATTAACGAATAAAATGAAGATCGACATAATAAAGAGAGCAGTCAACGGAATATGTTCTGAGATTGCTGCCGAAGAAACGCACAAAAATGATGAGCAGCTGTACCAAGATAGACACAACCCTTCTAATACACTCATTTAACATTTGTCGTTAATGTTGTGATGTCTCTGAGTTCTAAATGACTCTAGGTTACTCATATTCGTAATAATTTTCTTTAGTTTCTCTTTTACTTGTCCCAAATGTTTCTCTTTCTTTTGGACGAGTTGTATGTTCAAATGTTAAAGATCATCCTTGACTGAAATATCTCACAAGTAAAACTATTTCAAGTAAGCACTCTCATCCTGAATATATATATATATATATATTGCTTAGTATAGAGCTGTTTTGTGTGTGTCAAAGAATAAGTGCAATTAAACAGTAGTTAAAGAGAAATTGGTGGGAAAATTATTAATATCATTTGTAGTGGAACAGCACGTATGAATATCTAAAACTTATTTACACAGAGTGCCGCCCATGACGCTGATAGGTAGTAAAATTATACTGATAGCTGCATGTCGCTATACTCATGCTCACCAGAGAGTGACACTGATACAAGTGTAGAGTTGTCTAAAATTCGTAGAATGACACACGAAAACTGTCTCTTAAGTTATTAAGGTTACATATAGTCTGAGAGAGTATAGCCAATTTAAATCTTGCATCAGTGTAACTACATGGATGGTTATAGGTCTAATAATGTGCGGATGTCAGTTCTATTACGGTAGTGCGGGAAATTAAGAGTAAACAAGTACAATACATTCATGGGTAACGCTCCACAAACAATCCTATTATTAAATTTTTCTGCAAATTTCCTATATATTTATTACTTTTATCGTGGATCTGAGTGTCATAGGGGTATAGTGTTACTTGTGAGTTCTTTGATTTCATTTTGTTCTTGAACACAAATGCTCTCGTCATGTAGTCAGTAAATTTAACTATAATAAAGTGTTCCTAAGTCAGTTTGTTGGTCCGATTCTATGTGTAAGCCACAAGTCACATTTTTACCTCTCGCCGGTCCTCAGAAAGAGACAAGGCAATTTGCGTAGGTGTTTTCTTCGTCGCATTCGTTTAAACCAAATACTCGGATGCTAATCCTAAGTCGAAACTCGTCTAGTTCTAAAGTTTTATCATTCCAATCTTTAATTGCCCTGACATACTCTTCGATTTAAATCTTGACAATGCAGTTTTTCTTTTCCACATCACTCACTTCATCACCGTTAAATTTCACGGTTTGTTCCATGTGCTGAACTACTACTATTCTTACCGTCTCTATAATGGAATTCACTATTAACTTAGTAGCTTTTGGTGATTGACCAATCGATTTCACCTCACCGCATATATGCTTTAAAAAATCTTCTCTCACATACTTTGAAGATCGCTTACAGGTGGCCTTTACTTTTTGTGTGCAATTACATGATTGAATATCGAATAATTTACTATCAAGGCAGAAGTAATTTTTATGGACTTAAAAAGTAAACAAAATATGTATAAACAAACTGATAAAACCATCAACAATATTTTTGTGGGATCGCTTTATTTACATCTAAAATGTAGGGAACTGTACAGGCTCCTACAAACACTACGCTATCTCGCAACAAATTGCAGAATGCATGACCCAATAAAAGTAAGATATGAAAACCACAAGTGTCCGAAAACAAATCTTGTTATAAGACTGAATCGTGGCATTACCTCCTACTCACACATAAAAGCATAAGGAAACAGATCATTGTCTAAAACGACTTTACTATACTCAATCTTGCGTATCCCAACTCTCACAAAAGAAACTAGAATACATATTTTCAGAATAATAATTCTGCTTAGCCTTACCTATGCATGCACCACCAACCCACCCGGCGTGATTACAACCAGTACAAACGAAATTGCGACACGTGCTAACGTGTCCCGACAGGTACACCAGAAAAAACTCCTGTTGTTAAACAAAATCAAGTCAATCTAAAAATATGTGCAACATGAATTTCGGTAAAACATCCCTTGTAATACGAACGTTGCCTTGAACCAATACGAACGTCAGCTTGAAATTGAACCAACACACGCGTACAGAACAATAAACTCAACTCAAACCACAAATAAAGTCAATACTCCTAACGAATATTTATCAAAATATCTACCGACCTGCGACAGTTCCAGGTGCAAGTAAGTTAGCTATGAACACAAATTATATATCACCTACACTCTGGGTTCGTCCGTAAATCAGATATAGATGACATTACACATGGAATCATAGACAATGACGTGATAGTCGAGGCATAACTATAGGAATAACCTTGATCATGACGTTTGTTTCCGAATTAGACTTGAAATGCGACATATCTTAGTTCATCAATACATATGCACATATCACACAATATTTTAATGTTTGTATACAAAAAAAATACTATTTGATTCTTCATAGTCAATTGTATAAATCACTTCATTTTCGAACCCTTGCGTTGTTAATTTGAGGCAAAGTACATGAAAAGTAAAAAAGAAAACTCTTTACGTCATTTTATGTATGCTTCAAATTAGTTCTTATAGGTGCCAAACGATATGAGCTATAGGAAAGTGGTCCATGTTATGTATGTTCAGTAATTAGCACTAGTTTCAAAGAAAAACATCAATACTCATTATCATTTAATATTTTCAATTTATCAATCTTAGAGTAATCCCCAGAAAACAACAAGTTTGAGCAATACCATCACGAGATTCCTTATGACCATTTTGGTTTATACATCAGTTTGTTTCCAAGATATATGTTGAATAGTAGCCGAACTGTACCTTTGGTACGATATTCAGAACCACCATATACATAGTTCTGAAAATCTTGTCTGACACAATTAGATTGATTTGGGGTTGAGAAATATATTGCTTGTGCTCAGCTGTGGAAGAACACTATTTACATTTTAGATCGTGCAAGTTTTGTTGTTGAACGTATTAATGGTTCGAACGAAATATAGAAATGATGCCTTATCTGAAGGTAATTGTGTATATTTAAACACTTTCAGTAAAATGACACATGTTCATTTAACAGTTCAACTTTATATATTAAAATGTAATTGTAAAATGCAAGGGTCGTATATATATTTTACGTTTTCAATGATGAAATATGAAAATTTAATTATATGTATATATTTTACTTTCAGTCGGATCTTCTGAATATCGGATATTCATTTTTAACAAATTCATCGTTCTTAGAAGCGCCTCCTACTGATAAACAGGTAAGTACGACAGGTAGTAAATTTCCTTGAACAGTATATTCAATAAAATAGAAGATTAGACACTTGTATTATTTATATTAGTAATACTGAATTTATCATAACATTCAGAAGCCATTTGGATTTAACAACCTTAGAGTTTTCTTATCATGCGTAGGTTTGTAATATCGTATTGTACAGGGCAATGCAAGTTTCTAGTTTTCTAAATGCTTAATTGAAAAAGCATTAAATAGAACATAAATTTACGATGGGTGTAACAAAAATGTCAATATAAGTAATACATATATTTTGCAACTATTTAGTAAGAAAACTTTCGAACAGTTAATACAAATGTCTTAAGGTGTACAGCCTATTCCAAAAATAATAACAACATTGAATAGCCTGTTTTCAGCTGAAAATTCTCTAAGTCCAACTTCTGGTATCTTCGGAAATAGTAAACCAAAGAAGTCAGGTTCGAGCCCTCAAAGGTAGGGTGAACCTTCGCAATTGAAAAAAAAATGTGCACATCTGTTTTTCTTCTTTTAAGCGCAATAAGACATGTTGAAATGTTATTAAGTGTAGAAACAATAACATTCATCGAAATGCGTAATTATACAATTGGGTTAGGTCAGAAACCCCAACGGACAGAAACCCCAAAAGTGAAAACGGTCAGAATCCCCACATACCGCCAAAAACCCAAAACACCGAAATGGTCAGAACCCCCACACAAACGGTTAGAATTCCCAAATGCGAAAACAATCAGAACCCCAAAATAATTGTCAGAACACCCACCACATGGTCAGAAGCCCCTCACAATAGCCAGAAACCGCACACAAACGGTAAGAACCCCCCCCCCCCACACACACACACAAAACGTCAGAATGCCCACACAAACGGTCAGAATCAACACGCGCATAAACAGTCAAAACTTCCACACAAACGGCCAGAAACCCCAAACTTGAAGACGCTCAGATACCCGAAACGAGCAGGTCCCGCACACAAACGGTCAAAAACCCCACAGAAGCGCTCAAAGTCCCCAAATGCGAAAATGGTCAGAACCTCCACACAAATGGTCAGAACGCCCAACCACGGTTCGAAACCCTATGCAGATGGTCAGAAACCTCACACAACCTCTGTTATGGTTAAAGTAAAGCCCGGAGCATGGTCCTTCCTTACACACATGCTTTAGATATTCATAAGTTGAAGGGTCTCTCTTTTGGGTAGATTTACCATCCTATCTTTCCTTTCTTATTCCTTACCTTCCGAATTTATATCCCTTTTATTTTCCGTCCTATGAATATTTCGATCACTCTTTTCTTTTCCTCCCTGTGAGTGTTTAGATATCTCTTTTCTTTTCCTTCCTTCGAGTTTTTAGACAGCCTTATAAGTTAAAATCCTCTCTGTATATTTCACTCGACCGGCTGTACCGGGTTTCGCAAAGATTGTTTATTTTCAATTTTCAATTGTATGTGGTACTCCCTGTTATAAGAGTCCTGTAGTCATGTGAGCAATAAATGAGATTAGGCTCTCTTTTTCATATTGTTTGAAAATGGTTCTATCTATTATTGTTAATAATGTTATTGGATAATTTGTCATTAATAGGGTTCATTCGGTTCCCTGTCTTAGGTTCTATTGTTTTCCAATATAATTTTCCCTTCAAATAGGAACCCAAAACTGGGTAGTAGGATTATTTGGAAAGTTCTGGGCTCCGTTTGTTTCTTTGGTTAATATTATTATATAATGTCACTGATGGTGACAATATTGGTTCTTTTCTTTTAGAAGGGTACTGTAATTTTATATTTTTGTAATTAGTATGAAGGTGTGCTGCCATATGTTCTTGACATTTTTTTGGTACCGGCCCAGCGTTTTTTTGGTCGGTCCTAGAAATTTTTTTTTTTTTTCGTTTTGTTTGTACGTTCAGTCCTGAGTAGGCTCTGTTAAATATTGGAATAATTTCATTTAATGTTTAACAATCATATGTGTGGTTCATTTTTGGGGGGTAAGGGGGTTAGTTCTAATTCTTTGGGTCTATATTTTTCTGTGTTCTCACCTGTGAGGAGGTTGCCTTTGTCAGCATTAGTCTAAGATAGTGGCGTCTCCTGTAAACTATCTTTGGTGTTTCCTGTGGCATTCTGGTCTGAGGATTCTGACCATTTTCGCATTTGGGGATTCTGGCCCCTTGTGTGAGTGATCTGGCTGCTCGTGTGGGGTTTCTGACCGTTCGTCAAGTTTGGGTTTTCTGACCGTTTGGGCGGCAGTTTTGACCGTTTATGCGTGTAGGGATTCTGAAGGTTTGCGTGGGCGTTCTGACCATGTGGTGGGCGTTCTGACAATTGCGTGGGTTTCTGACCGTTTGTGTGGGAATTCTGACCGTTTTCAGTTTTGGGTTTTCCGACCGTTTGGTGTTCCGACCATTTAGGTGTTTGGGGGATTTGACGATTTTGTGGGGATTCTTACCGTTTGTGTGGGGGGTTCTGACCCTTTATTCCTTTGGGATTTTTGACCGTTTGGGTTCTGACCTAGACCCGATACAATATTTATAAATTATCCATACATCTGAGCACGTGATAGTTTGGTCACCTAGGTTTTCATGCGTAAAAGAGAATCTCCAATGGAAGCAAACAAATTTTTCGCATTCATAGTACCGTAAACAAGACAAATGAGAGACAAAACGGCATTTGCAACATATATTAATGCAATTGTCTTAAATACGAAAAATTCAGTCATGTTCCTTCAGAAGGAGCCTAGTAAGTATGTTTATGTTAGCTCAGTTGTAGAAAGCTGGGGCTCTCATCGAGAAGTCCTGCGTTCGAACTCCATTCGGGACATTTTTTGTTTGTAATAATATATTTTTCAAAGCATGATTAAGTAGATAAAAATTACATTGACATAAATAAGTTTTATAAGTATTCATACTATCATTCCAGGACATAAGTAATTATTATGTTTAAATTATAACATCAGGGAGGTGTGGTGGGTGTTGACAGAAAGTTGGTATATTATATATGAATGTTAAATACAAATAAATTAAATCGTGTAATAACAATAAATAACTGCTTGTTGTGTATCTGTCTACAGTTATTTGTCATAGGGAAGTTACACCTCTATATTCTCATTTGCTTTCTTGAAATAGTAACAGGCTGTCAAATTAAAATAAGGGTACAAGGGGAAAATATCAGAAGACGGATCTTCGTAGCACGCTGCAAGTTCAATATCCACAAATTCATGATCCCCAGGAAGGATGAGGACACTAAACTGCATTTTAGTACCTCCCCACAGGTTTTCAGTTCAGTACTCTGAAATGCTTTTTTTCATATGGAAGTGGTGAGGCTTCAATCTCTCTCTCGGACTTGGTTCCAAATTATATGGTTTGTTCTCTGATGAAGGGAAGTTACTGTCGTCTTATTAAGTAGTAGGAAATTAACGCTTGTCCTGACCAGGGCTCGAACCCATGTCCGTGTGGCATTGGTTTAGAAAGAAAAGGTTTCAACACTGAGCTAATTTTACAACTAGAAATTATTTTCAAGATTTGGGTTATTAAGACACCACCAGATTGAGTCACTCTCAGTGGAACATTTTATGCATTAGTGATTTTAGATAAGGACGATTAGATCTGTGTAGAGTAGTTATAGTACAATTGAGCCATTCCTGAAAAAAATCATTCATTATTTTTTCAAAACTGGTTACATCACCATTAGAAAAACTATTTTCGTATGTGGGTTCTAACTTACCTGAAGATATGAGAACGACTTTTAAAAAAAATGTGATGCTTTTACACTATATCTTCCAGAGCGACCATATTTCCAGCAAGGTTTGTATGTTCTGAAATTTCAGTCGAAATGTCAATTTTTAATTTTAGTGTTCTGGTCAAAACAAAATGTGTTGACGGGAGTTAAAATTGTACCTTTCCAGCAGGGTAGTAATATAAATCAGTATATACATATATAACTGACTGACCAAAGCAATTAGAAATAAAATTTTCAATTTTCTTTGTGAGCTGACCACTAAAAATGATTCCTTTAAATTTCAGTTGTTTTATTTAATTAGATATACAGTATAAGCCGGATATACTGCATGTTTCGACGAAAGGTCATGTGTGAACCCTGTTAGAAAGAAAGAAATGTAATTCAACTAAATGATTTTTTAATATAGACACTCTTTTGGTAGGTCTAAACATTACAAATAACAGCAGCCTTAGATTTGACTGCTTAACAGGAAAAAAATATATAGTATTTTGAAGATACCACATTTGAATTTGCATACTATGACGGCAGAGAAACTCAACTTACACTAACCCAGGAAACCAAATGCCAATAAAGACGACACATGTTATGGGATTTTGTTCCGAGTGGCGTCTAGAATAGGGAAAAACCAAAATAGTAGCCGGGAAGTAGAGGGGGGAAGGCCACGACAAGTGGCATTTGGTCGTCGGATCATGTCCGGTACGCTGTCTGTCTCTGACTTGCCGGCATAGAAGCGAAACTCCGACCATGCTCCAGCACTTGATGGTGGAAAAAGAATGGACCCCCGCCCATTGCCTTAAGTCGGGAAAAGACTACTCAAACTCCATTTCCTCATAGACTTGAGAAGAACGAGGTCCGTTTTTGGTTGACGGTCGGGAAATAAGCTAGTTCCCGCCCACTTCCTGATCGCCGGTAAAGGGTTACAGTCTGGCAATTTTCCGACTGTTTTAATCTAGAATTTATGTAACTCAAGTATCGGTATTCCGTTGCGAAATAACGCTGCCGGTAGATTATAATATAGAAAAATGAAAAGGGGAAACGTTCTTAACATTTGTTAGAAGCAAAAAGTCTTATGTGGGGTCAGGAACTTATAATTTATTCTTAGTACTAGCTGTTGCCTGCAGCGTCACTCGACCCTTAAGCTGTCCTCCTATATCTGGTTCTACGGTCTACCGGATAAAGCACTAGAGAGCTGCTCTAAAGGTAACGGATTCGTTCCCACCACAGGCCAGGGACAATTTATTTAAAAAAAAAATTACTTGTTCATTTCTACGTTCAAAATATGTACTTATTATGCTACCTTATAGAACATAAGTGAAATAGATTAGTTAAAGTCAGATTATACATAAATTTCCAATATCGAGCTTAAACAGTGTAGCGTGAGCGTTGGTGTGTCACTCAGTCAGGATTTCTGTTTGGTATATAGAGCATTATTATTATTACTATTATTATTAGAAATAGTAGTAGTAATAGGAGGAGGAGGAGTAGAACAGTCTTTTTCAGGTTATTATAGTATAAATTCAAATACCTTATTCTCAAAAGATTATGAGTACTGACGTATTTTTTAATATGGAATGCCAGCGGTCGACTATCTTAATTGAGTTTTTCCACGTTTTCCTCAGTCACATCAGGCAAATGCTGGGATTATACCTACAGCATAGACCCTGGCCGAAACCTTCCCGAATCCTTTCCCATCCTTTATCCCGGCATAATCGTTATAAATAAAATTCAGGTTTAGAACATAGAGGGGGGATGTGAAATTAGTGTTTCCTTTGTACAGACCTATGCATCATAGATTATTGATTGAATCTGACAAAGATTGTATTTGTTTAAACGTTTAATCAACAACCACTTCGTAAAAAATTATATTGGTGTCAAACCTCAATATTTAATACCTTCTTGTTTAGCAGTATATCTATAAGCTATATGTATATCTAAATGTATCTTTTATGACCGCGATGGATCAGTAAAAAAATCTATCATCTGAATAGTGTTTGGTTAGGCAACTTTCAGTTAAGAGGTTGGCTACATTTTTTGGATGGATAGTTGGAAGGGAACAAGATATCGTAGCGGAGGGACGCACACGATACTTCAATTTGCGTTGTGTATTATAAGTGGTGTATTAAATAATGAAAGCTTCATCCCATTGTCGGGGCTTGGACACATATTCGTCCATTCTTATATTAGTGTGAGTGCTGAGTGAAAATAGCAAGTTAAGAAGTATTTGCTGAGCTGGATATAGTGGTCATGGTTCCTGCATTGGACATTGTGGATAACCTTGCCTTAAACCTGGTCACGGGAAGGAGATTCCAGATTTATTAAAACTGGTGAGAAAGAGTATTTCTATATTAGTCCAACGTGCGAGTGAAATTTGCCATTGAAAGTCCTGGTGAGTACCACTTTTATTATGTTAATTTCACATAGTATCTTATGGATGAAAATATCATACTTGTAAACCGTACGCACAACGCCAAAAGATTTTTCTTCATGTCTATTAATAATTTGAGATGAATATTTACGCACTATAAATAACTGCATTCGTTTTGCAAAGAACGTTACCCCAGATTTTGTTGTTTTATAGTCGCTTCTATAAGCAGGCAGTACATTCATGCTTCCTAACAACAACAATTACACAAAGCGAGAGTGATTGTTGCGATGCGATTAGACTCTTCTTTTTCATTATTTCTGGGAGAAAAAATGTAGACAAACACTTGTGTGTAGTGGTGTTACGTCATCAAGCAGAGACGATATCATATGACTTACAGTGTTACTAATTTGAGACAGAATTTACTAAAAACAGCACTGGTGTTATTAATGTCAACAGAGTAAAAGTATTTGAAGGAATTTTATACGGGATATCGAAAGACGCGAATTAGCATAAAGAAAGAAAGGCTGTTATCTTCGAATGAAACGTAAAATAAGCAGTGTCATGCTAATGTGGTTTCGTTGATAAATTTTACGATTTTCTTTACGTGCTGCAAAGAAAACGATTGTGTTTTAAATATTGGTAAAAACTGAAAAATCATCAATTTCTATGAACTTCTCATCTTCGTGATAAATGTCACAGTGTTTATTTTTGAAGATATTATTGGTTTCGTACTGAAGTTCCAGCTACGTCATATTTTTGAATCCAGTTGCGTTGGATAATATCGACTCCAGCTTTGTGCAGAAATATAACCAGGTGTAGCGGCGCGGGAAGAACAAAATACTTACCCTACAATTGAAGAAGTGTATTGGATACTTGCCCTTAAACATGTTGAATGGAATGTAATTGCTTGCCTGAAGTTTGGAAGGGGATCCAGGATCAGTCAGGGGAGGAGCGTAATAAAGAAGCCGATATACCTCGGAAGAAGATTTTTGTGTCATCCCTGTGATTGAACTAGTAGAAAGGACTACGAATTTTGTGATTATTATTATAAACCTTATTTTCTATACCTGTACCCGTATGATATTAATTTCTTTCCATGAACATTTTGATAGTAGATTTTGTTGCTATCTTAATTTCGTTATTTTGATTTTCAGAATCGGATAGGATTTTCTTCGTTAAAATTCATTGGAGTTGCGTTGCGGTGTGATATTCCTTATTCTAGGTGTGTGGAATTTTAATTTTCATTTTGTTCTCAGTCGTGGGAAATTTTTCGAATAGTATTTCTTCCACCTTAATATCTTTCAATCCGTGCGCATGCGATCGTGCCAACAAGTTTAGTCGATCTTCTAACTTCGTAAGAGACTTTTCGGTCTGCAAGGTATTTTCAGGTCAAGTGGCTGATTGTTGATTTGTTTTGATCCAGTTTGATAGGTGTTCGAGAGTCATCATAATTTACGTGTAATTTAGTATTAAATATTTTTTAATTAGAGTGTATTGATGTATGAATAAATTGTTGAATAAATTGAAATGTAAAGTACTGATATGGTCGTAACTCATAAGTAGCAAAGGGGTTACTCTTTGGCAATATTGTGAAAAATCATATTTTCACGTTATTGCAAGCTCGTATGTTTGGAATTGTTCTAAGTATTTATCAATAGGAGACATTATATTACACTATTGTAAGGTGTTACTCGTATATTTATAAATATAAACACCTAGTAATTTCTAAAAAAAATATTTTTCACCTTATATTGAAAACAATACATATGATTTGAACTGTTACTAAGTCGTAAAGTATTTTAACGTAATATTTTGTTAAATAAAGAATACATACTTGTTTTATTGCGAAGATTTGGGCTGATAATGCACGTTTAGTGTAAAAAAGCTAAAGATTATTTGACTCTGTCATTTGAAAATGTGTTTTCTACGTATTTAAGATTATTTTTGCTAGTTTTTGACTACGTTTTCTCAGAATTGGTAATTCTAGTGTTTGAAGCTTACGGACAATTAATAATAAACTGATATTTGTTGGAAATACCGTAAGTCTTTTATATATTTATCAATAATATTCAACCAAAGACATTTTCAATAATAATTTGAATAGATATTATTGTGGTGAGATATTACTATAGTAGACATAAACTTCTCTATTAAAAAAGCAACATACATCTGCGATTGTTATCTATTATTTTGGATAATTGTTTATGTTGTGTATAATTTTTAGTTATAATAAATAAGTTTTTTTTATCAATAGTCCAGGTGTTAAAGATGCAATCATTTAGAGGTTTTAATGCATATAAGGTTCTACTAATTTTCTAGTTTTATTATTCATTCCTTTCTCCAAGATTGATCTGTTTTTGGTGGTGTTCCATGAGTAGATTATTCATCATTACTAGTGTGGTGTACCTATTTACCCAAGATCGTTATACCTTGAACCCATCCTATCTGAGTACCCAGTATTTATTCGATAACATTAGACAATTTCACCGGACGAACCAGTTATATATGGCTCCCGAAGAGGGACACGAGCGTCAGTGAGTTTGGACCTTTGGTTCAGTTCTATTGGTAATGTTTGGGTGGTGTGTCGTATTACGATTTACTGCGTACGACACTTACAGATTTTGGAGTTATCTGTTGTTATTGAGTGGTCAGTGCAAAAATATTGGAGATCATCAAAATGCAGTGTTGTACTGAAGTCAAAGACTGAAGATAAAGAACAAAATAAGGAGCAGAATCAAAATGCTAAGAAAAAGGAAGAAATTGATCTGATGTAGATGTTGAAGTTGATGAGGTCTGAAATGAAAAGTGAAATGTCCGACATGAAAGGTGATCTTAAAGAGATTAAGCAGGAAATAGAAACAGTTCGAACTGAGAATACGTTGCTAATTGAGCAATTGAATTTACGAATGGACAAGATAGAAAGTGTATGTAAGGAAAACAGGAGCGTGAGTTAGCACAAGGTTTGCTGGCGGTGAAGAGGAGTATCATGCAGAATGCGACTGATCTAGTGCGATCGGTGACTGATGGTGTTTCTGAATCTCTTAATTTTAGAATCACAGAGGTCGAAGCAGGTGGTGTGCAAAAGATGCATTGTTGGAAGCAGGACGTAACAAATGATATAGATGTTATCAAATGTATGAATTGAAAATCGAAGAAAGTGTCATCAAAACTCGAGAGAAACTAAATGAACTTTGTCTCAAACAAAAAATTACCTTGATAGAGTGGCCAAAGTTGAGCAAGAAATTGGAAATTTAAAGGAAAATGGACGCGTGAGAAGTTCATCCGGTTCCTCATCAGAGAGTATCGAAAAGTCAGCTATGGAGAAACCTAAAGTAATAGAAAGAATGAGTCAGTGTGTGGGTAGACGTCGAAAATTCGTCGGAAAATGTAAAGACACGTCTTTTAACGAAAGTGGATATTCAGAACAGGCAAGTGGGCATCCCAGAAAAACCAAGTACAGAGGTAACTCTACCGATGGTCGATGTCCTAGTGGAAGGCGAACCCGCTACAGAGGAAACATCACAAGAAGAAGAAGGTGCATGTGCCTACCCGAGAAGAAAAAGAAATGTGAAGGGTAATCGCCATGGAAAATCTTTGAAATTAGCAGATATCCTTTCATTTAGTATTTTCTCAGCAGAGAAATCATCGTTGACAGCTATGTCGTACTTATCTCAGCTTGAAAGGGAATGTGAAATAATGGGCTTAGATGACAAACATGTTAAAAATTATTCCTTTTGTATTGACAGGATCAAACCTATTTTGGTTTCAATCAAATCAAGAAAAAAAATGGGTTATCAATCCTTCAAGAGTGCTATCTTCAATTATTATCAGTCAGAGTAAATCTCTTATACCAGGTTGAATAGTATTCGAACCATACCTTTTGATCCGAGGGTATTTCCTAGTGATGAGAACTTCGCGATCGAGCGGTACACCCAAATTAGAGATTTAGACCTATATGTATCAGAGTTACAGTTATGTAATAGCATAATTCTGCTCTTACCCATTATGTACCAAAGACACTTGTCTACAGCCCGAATTGGTAATTTATTAGAACTGTTGGAGACTGTTAGAAAGCTTGAGTATATACATGACTCCAATGAGACCAGGCGTCCAGGTACTAGTGGTGGATCGTATCTTAGTAACAAAAATACTGATACCCGGAATAAAACTGTCAATATTGGAGAGCTCATTGTCCAAAAGGAAGAAGGAAATGAGAAAAAATATAGGATAACAGACTCGGAGGCGTCACGTGTATGTGATTCTCGAAGGAAAAAGGAAGATAAAGGAAAAACAGGATATAATCGAAAGAAACAATCTAAGAAGAAGAAATATAACGAAAAGCAAGGAAAGAAACAAGATCGAGGTCATGAAGATGATTCTACCCAGTGTCAAGACAAGCGAACAGGGGATGACACTTCTTCAGTTAACGGCAATCAAAAAAAACTAGTTAGTCGTCCTGAGCTAGGGGTCGAGCATCAGGAATCTTCTTTGAAGACCCATGGGATTATTGGTAACAGTAACCCTCCTCAAATGGTTAAAAGGCTTGATGAAGATGTTGAGAAGACTATAGTCACGTAGGAAAACAAGGACCCTAGGTATGTATGTAGGATTAGATATGACCACATAAATATGACTGAGTGGGATTATAATATGGAACATCAATGTTCTGAAGTTTCATGTCAGGAGAAGAAGGGTGACATTAAATCCAGTGTAGTTGAAGTAGACATATTAGGATAGAAGGTCAAGTCGATGATTACTGTGGAGCCGAAGTATCTTTATGTTCTTTGAGTGTATGGAAACAAATAAGCAAATTGGTGTCTCATCCTACTCTGATGCCCGCTAAACATGTCATACTTATAGATTATACTGGAACACGTAAAAAAGGTGTATTAGGTATGGTCATATTGCCTTTCTCTTTTGGTGAGATAGAAATACTACAACCCGTTTATGTAGTCCAAGGATTACATCAACAAATACTATTGGGTAGAAATTTCCTGACCTATAACAATGTTATCATTGACTTTAAGTATGGTCATATTGTTATCCATAAAGATGGAATACAAACATCCTTACCGATGATCAGCTCTGTGGAGAGACAGGGGATTCAGATAGGAAATATTGCAATTGAAGATCTTGATGAAAATAGATTATGTGAATGTGAAGAATTAGATACTATTCACGAATTATATGAATGGACACCTAATCAGTTCTTACAATGTTGTGCTCTAGGAATAAATAAGTTACAAAAAGATTGGATAGATGAATTAAGTGAAGTGAATGAGGAATATGATAATTCCAAAAGCAATACTAGTGACCCTGATAATTTAAAAAGGATTATTGTTTCTGAGGTAGAGGCCTGTGTGAATCTAGATACAGAATATAATCGTAAGTTAAGGGAATTAACTTGCAAGTCTTTTAAGATGCATGTAAGTAAAGGTATTGAGAGGGAAAGTCCAGCATTTGTTACGAATGAATATGCTACACTAGAAGAGCTAAAATAAGTAGTAGACTGTGTAAATGTAGATCAGTGTCATATGGAGAGGCTGTTAAAGATGTTGACAGATCACCGACAAGTATTCAGTGAAAGACCTGGAAAGTGTGTTGGTTTCCAATACGAAATTGTTGTGGACACTGATAAACCGATAACAAAAAGGAGCTACTCAATACCGTTTTATTATAAAGAACAGGTGAGAGAACAAATTAGAAGTTGGATCCGTTGGGGGGTGATAGAAGCTACTATTTCTCCTCATTGTCATTCCCTTGTTGTTGTCAAGAAGAAAGAGACTAACAAGATAAGAGTTTGTTTGGATCAGATGGCTTTGGATAATTATGTACCATTGGAAAACTTGAAAGTGGAACCTATTGATGATCTTTTCATTAAGTTAGCAGGTGTTGAAATTTATAGTACTCTAGATATGCCTCATTCTTATTTACAAATCGAGCTTACGAAGAACTGTAGAAATTTGTTAACTTTTACTTTCGATGGGCAAATGTATCGGTTTAAAAGACTCCCGATTGGATTTAAGAATGGTTCAAGTGCATTAATGTCCGCACTACATCACACATTGGAATTTGAGTTGTTCCAGAAACTTTTAATTTATATAGATGATATTCTAATCCCAGGCAACACTATAGATGAGCACTTAAGATATTTAGAGGAAGTCTTAGAACTATTGTAGAGATCTGGTATGACTCTCAATCTGAAGAAGTGTAAATTCCTACACGATCATGTGAGTTTTTTGGGTTTTAATATAACTCCAAAGGGAATTACTAAAAGTGAGGATTATATGAAAGTGATACAGGAGCTACTGCGCCCTACTACTATGAAAGAACTTCAAAGAGTTTTAGGAATGTTGGGCTGGTGTTAAAAATACATTCCGAATTATGCCAAGAAAATAGCCCCACTGCTAGAACTGATACGACAAGGTAAGAAATGGAAGTGGACGGAGGAATGTGAAAAGTATTTTATAATGCTCAAGGACGATATAATCACAGAAGTGCTGTTAAATCATCCACGCATGGATTTGGATTTTTGTGTTCTTGTAGACGCAAGTACAACAAACACGGCTTCGATCTTCTACCAAGTTCATGGAGACAGAACATTGATCGTAGGGTTCCATAGTAAAATTCTGAAACCGTGTGAAACAAAATACACCATAACTGAGCTTGAAATGTTCTGGAAGGGAAGTTTGCACCGTCATCCAACCTGTCAGTTTCGACATGGTTGACGCTGATCCTCACTATTTTGAGATCCTGTTTTTGTTATTCTTACTTAGTGAGCATAACAAGAAAATCCCCTATAGTAACTGGACCTCTACTTTCTCTGTTCAGGCCTCTCGCAATGGTTTCTCGCTCCAGTGCACTCCTTCGATATAGGAACGTCAACTGCCGAAACATCGTTCTTGAAACTGGCCGTAGAGATCCGGGAGTCGAGTTTTAATCTAACCTAGTCATGACATCTCGCCCTATTAGAACTTCATGGGCGCGTCCGTTGACGACTAAGAACGTGCAGTGCGTCTCCTTCCCATCTAGCTTGATGCGCAGAGAGATCTTCTCTTCAAACTTTGAGATCCACTTTTCCGTATAGTACAACAGGATAATTCTCTTCCTTTACCTGAGTGGCAGCCAGGGTAAAAACGCGAACACTTTCTCCAAGAAATCCATTGAACATAATGAGGCTCCCGCTCCACTGTCAACAAGGGCGCTTGTCTCTTCATTTAACACCTTATTGGTTACCATGCTTGATGGGGTGTTGGGTTGAGAGAGTTTTCCTTTTCCACTTTGCACATCGGGGTCACCAGGTTCATTTTTCCAATTGCTCGCATTAATGTGTGTAAAGTTGATTCTGTTTATTTCCACTTCAGTGTTTAGACCTTCCTATCCATGGTATTCTTCGCTGTGGGAGTACAATGGAAAAGCTCTTAAAATTTCGAGGGTCTCGCCTTCACCGTCTCCCCTTTCTCCGACCCGTGAGAAGGTGTGCCTACAAGTTATTTGTCATAGCTGGACCGGCAGGATCCGATGTGTTCTGGTAGACATCGTTCGCTTCAATGGGCTCTTCTGTCACCGAATTGTCTAACATTTGCTTGTCGTACGCGGTTCGCTTCTTTTTTGGGTACCATCAGTCATTGTATAACTTCTTGTCTTTCTTCTATTCCTTCTTATGAGTTGCGATCCTTGGTGCTTCCTCTTTCTGCGTTACCGCCATAGTATATTTCTCCTTGACGTTGACTTCGTGAACACTCAGCGCCTTTCCACGGTTTTCCCCTTCACGATAAGACTCCTCACCTTTGCCCTTCGTAGGTGTCTTCCTGGATTCATAGGTGTCGTAGATTAATTCTAGACTTCATACATATTACAGCATGTCCGAGTATGCCATATTTCTGACTGTCATGAACTGCATCTGGAAGATGATTGGCAGGAGTGGAATCAATGAGTTACAGATCTGAGTCTCGCTGCTTGTTAGATCGAAATCCCAAATTTGACTAAATGTGGATATTACGAATTGTTTAACTGTACCGTCAACCTTTGGGTTATACGGGTTTGTCCTCAATCTTGTCTTGATAATTGTTTAGGTATAACCGGGGCAAAGTTCGATACAAATCGAAGCGATGCGAGTTAGATTGATGCCATGACATAACTGGGTTCTTCAGGACGAACAGCAGGATTCAAAAGAGTTTTTCCGAGCCCATTCCAACTAAATCGGCTTCTCTTTCAAACTGCATGAGAAATGTCCATGCTGTCATATTACCGTGGGTTGAAAGATTGCTTGTGAACGACTTCAGTTCGGAGAGATGGATGCAGGGCCTAATTTCTTTACAGGTATTACAGGTCTCAACATCAATGTTGTAAAGTCTACGATGGACTTCGTTACCCCTTTTTTGCTTGCGTGGTTTCTTATCCCTGCATGGTTTGGCTTCCTCTTGATTGGAAGTACCGGTAAGACCAGAGAATCTTCGGACGATGACGACTTCCTTCCTCCTTTCGCACGTGAGAAGATTTTGCCTGTCTTCAAGGGAGTTCCATTTTCTGCATTTGCGCGGGTTGTTCTCCACAGATATAAGTTATCAGTGATTCGGATATCACGTTCCTTGGCTAGGGTTACGATGGTAGGGAGGGCTGCTGTCCTGATTCAATAGAGCCTCTTTTAAGATGACAAGTCCAGATTCTTGCGAGGATACAAGTCTTTGGATATACTCGAATTCATCTAGACTGACCATCAAAAACGCGTTGGTTTCTTCCCTTGTCTCTTTCACCGCTTCTCGTAGTTCTTTGGCTACTGCTTGTATCTCGGAATGATTCCCGGTAGCAAGCGTTTCCACCTCTGTCACTTTGGCTTGGATGGTGAGTTGTACCACTTGTAGTACAGCTACGTCTTCGTGAATTCTTAGAAGGATGTCTTCGATAGTCTCCTTGAATTCTCCAACTTATTCTGAAAGCCTTGTTACGTCAACTTTCAAGGTCGCGTGGATTCTTCAAACCGTTTACTGACTTCCATCCTTCACTCACTCACGACTTGATCTCTGAATGACTAACATTCATTATGTTTTCTAACTTTCGCAGCTTATCCCTCAGGTCATTCAACTGGCGTTCGACTTTTCCGTCCGGCTGGTCTATACCTGACTAACGGCGTCTCGAGTCTTTGCTAACTGGCGCAATACCTTCTCGTTCATATTTCAGCTAGGAAGCCATCTTCTCATTCAGTTGATTATTTTGATGATTCATCTTCTCGTTCAGTTGCTTCATTTAAACAAACCCGTTCAAGGATAGACAACGTTCCTTGCTCTTCTTTGATCTTTTCTACCTTGCTATCCGGTTTCACGATGAATCGTTCTTCCATTCTTTCTTCCTTTATATGCACATCCCTCTCGGAATGTGTAGGTACCATGGTTTCTCCAGGCGGTGGCATAACCGTGATTCCTTATTTCTTCATATCGTCCCCTTTTAGATGTCCTCAATCCAGTCCGTACAATGGTGGTTTCATGAGTACATTTCCTGAACTGGCCATTTTTTTATCTGAAACTTGAACGCACTTCAGAATAAGGGTTTACTCAATGGGCACTTCTCCAGTCTCTCACTAGGTGTCATTAAGTCTCATAATATTTATAATACAATCTTATATGGCTGTACGCCTCCGCACTGCAGTGGGCAAGCAGGACACTTCGGGGAGAAGGATCAATGATGAACGAAAGGATTTGATAGACCATATTCGCTGGATTCCGTGCCCCCGGAAAAGAAACGCTCGCCCATAGAGGTTATCCCTCTAGGAATGCGTACAGAAAGTTCCGAACCTGCGTTGAGAATCGGTCGCCCGTGGCCTACAGGTTGAGGAACATGACGAAAAGTGAGCTACTGGCTCCAAACCTCCTAAGAGAATCATTCACCCTTTGCCTACAATTTTGGGAATTGATGGTATAAGCTGCAGGCTCCTAGCCTCCGAATAGAATCAATCGCCCGCGACCCACAGTTTTGGAACTGGTGGAAAGAGCTACTGGCTCCAAGCCTCCGAAGAGAATCAGTCGTCTGCAGCCCACAGTTTCGGAACAGGATGTAGGTTTCGTAACTCATTCAAAGAAACGGTCGCTTACAAATAATGATCAGAAATGAGGGGGTAGCGAAGGTACCCCTGATATCCAACCAAAGCTGCTAGTTCCACTTCTCTTACGAAAAGCGGTCGGTTTCAGTATCATGAGAAGCAGGAGAAAGAACGTCCAATAAAATCATGTAGTTCATAAGAATACTAGCTTTTATTGCGACAAAGCAAAAACACAATATTTATCGATCTGAACTGATCTGATCTTACGGCCAGGTATTTTTCACTCAGTATTAGCAGATGCCTACATTATACTTTGTTGGCCGTCGTGTTTACACATAATGTATTATATAAGCAGACAGTAGTTATAATTGAATAATTCAGAACAGTATTCTATCTACTTTTACCTATAAGTTAAAGCAAGTCTTTCTTTATAAATATAAAACAGTACAACAAACAGTTACGGAATTTGCCATGCAAGCGCGCCCTTCTTTGGGCTACTTATGAATCTTGCGGAGAAGGCATAAAATGTACTATCCACATAGGATCACATATCAATTACTCTAATAAGTAGTAGTATCAGCAGCAGAAAAAAAGTTAGAGCTTCGAGTCTGCTTACAATCGCAAAGGATCCGTCCCTTGACAGTATTAGCCATACAAGCATTATTTGTATTAAATAGGATGACAACACTGACAACTCCTGTGCTTAGGTTCGAAAAATATCACAGTATTTGTGCCGAATAATGTTTCTGCTAAATTTGTCGCAACTAGGAGGAGGTGAATGGGAGCAATTTAAATAATTTATGATTTAAAAAAAAACAATGTGTTAACAATACTGAACTACTACACCAATCAATACTATTTTGGTGGTTCTGAGCTAATCTGACTAAGACCTTTCCAAAAGGCACATATGTCTCTACACCTTGTGGTTCAAAGGATGCATTTTGGGATTGACTCACAATACTGACAACGGGATTCCTGTGGAGCGGTTATAGCCGTGGTATGTTCTTACTGAGTCAAACAATGTTTATACAACGTTTAGTGTTTCTATGACTAAAATAATGGAAGCAACGTTAGAAAAGATTATTTTATAGAAAATAAGCTGGCAACAGTAATAAGTGCATTTCTAGGCAACGTATGCTCTTTCAATGTATTTATATTGCGTCCAATAATGTTTGGGGCAGCTAGATATAACTGAATAGAAGTAATTTTAAGTATTGATTTTTTTAGAAAATGGATTGGCAATACTGAATCACTGCACGAACCAAGACGATTCCATGGGTTGTGCACTAGTTTAACTAAGACCTTTCCAAGATCATCTCAAGCATCTCTCTACATTTTGTAACTCCTGAGATTTCATTTTTATACACGGACGTACATCACACATATATAGAAGGTGCATTTTGCTATTGCTTTGCTATTAAGATACCTAAAATAGCGGTAGCCGCAGTAGTAGTAGTACGTAGCAGTAAAAATAGTACAGCCTACGGCACATTAGAAACTAAAACATATGTAATCCATCACTGTTCAACTCTGTAACAATAGTCAACTATTGACGATGACAGTATTTTAATTTCAGCGATGGCCGTTGAACGGATTCTACTGGTGGCAATTGTACAATGCAATTCAATCTCAAATTCACCGTCACTAATCATGGGCAGGTTTATGGTGGCGCATGGGTGGCATCCCCCCCAGTTATTTCCGAATGACTGAATGTTTCATGCTAAACGATCTATTTTAAAGTAATTGCCTCCCTCCCAGGGTCTCTCGCTTCCGCCGATGTATCACTCCCACAAGAAAATAATAAATAAGTAATTGAAATTGTAAAGGTCTGTATGGATTACTCTGTATTAACGTTGCCATCAGTATTTGATACAAGTGATAATAAAATGCATTTACAAAAAAGGTGTCAATATTCATTTGCATATGCAATATTTAAAATGCATAATTATCCGAGCCCTATTCATAGTCATTCATTGTGTTATAAGTGAAATAGTGTTTAGAGCGCATTTTTGATATGTGTTTAACATAAAATTCATAAGTAGGAATATACGAGAATGTTAAATCCAGTTATGCAACAGCCGTAAATTTTAATCCATGTGCTTTTCTTCCAAAAGTTTCCAATACCATATAGCGCATGTGATGCGTTATTTTCGGTTTGATATTATTATTAATATTATTTTAAATGCTACTTTACGCTGGTAATAAGCTGTATTAAACACATAAAAAATGTGTAGCCCTGTGCAATTTATAAAAACACAAGTGATGAATATTACGCATAGGCTATGTGTTATATTATCTATATATGAAGAATAAAATGTCTAAATTTCATTGATCAATTGAACATGAAGAACTTCAAAAAAAAATACAAACTTAATATTAGTTTACGTTACGTGACAACGTGCGCAATTCAAAGAATCTTCCGAATCATATCAGCAACAATCCAATCGTTATAAATTTTCTCCACAGTAGTTATTGTATTCCTATTAGAAACAACATTCTAGACCAATAAATCATATATATAAGGGCACTTGAGTCCTTTCTCTGGCGTTGTATAAAGCACATGAAATGAGCATAAAATAGTTTTGGTAACTTTTCTCACAAACGTGTTAATGCTTAAAATGTTTCTCGTGAATCAAATATTCAATTGATAATTCTTTATGCTAAACGATTGTATGCATTTAAACAATGCAGTTCCACACTTTATGTATACATAGGCAAGAACTTTCATTCCATTGAGTTTCGTGAGTAAAAGCACTCGTGGATATCACTCTAATATCTTCAAGAGTTGTATGTTTTTATGTGTGCATTGAACATGCCCTGATATAAGGATTATTTTCTTATAAAATATTGAAAATGTTCTGCTTGTTTGTCACTTGCGGAATCGTTATTTGAAGGCAATCAAAACATTTATTTTTCTGTGCACGAGATGCAGCTTAATATTGACATTTATCTCTAGCTTTTAGACATCCATTGCCAACGTACAGCTCCAGCCTTTTATTTGCCCTCCATAAAACTCTCAAGAAACTCCGTTTATGCGCCACAAAATCAGGCATGGATTTTTTCCATACCGATTATAGTTTACAAGAATTCGGGATGTTTAAGTAGATAAATGTTATTTGAGAAACGCTACAAAAATCAGGTCTCACGTTCCTGTACGACAGTGACTTTGTTAATCTAACAACACAAATGAGAATCAAAAATCCATTGCCAAAAATAAAAAAATCCGTATTTGAAAATTAATTTATTGTCTAATGTTTTGAATAGTTGTTCTGCTTGCTCTCTCTCTCTCTCTCTCTCTCTCTCTCTGTATATATATATATAGACGGGATTTATCCTTGATCAACACGTGAATATGTATTATAGAATTTTCTTACAAACTCTTTTGTTTATCTATAATGAAATGCTATGACACAGTCATATATTTGGGCATTTCCTGTACATTTAAATTGCATTCTGTGTAACCTAAAATGGTGAAGAATGAAATGTGTTTCGAAAAAGAAGTGTAGAAGTATCAGTGATGTGGATGTAGTATGAAGCTTCCACAACATAATTTGAACAAAATACGATGATTGTGTACACACAATATGTCGGCAATACTTAATTGGCGCTATTTACACCACATTTGCAATATGTTAACATTTACTACAATACATAGATTCACAACACATACACACAAAACACACAATGGGGATAATTTATATCGTTTACTAGTCTTTTTTCGTTCCCGGTTATTTTTCCTGTATAATGTGTATATGCTTTGCAACAAATATGGAAACGTAAAAATAATGCATTGAACATCGTTGTTTGTTTTCGTCATGTCATTTGTTTCTTCTTGGTCCCTTTAATACTTATTTATCGAAGTAAGACACTTCTGATATTTTAAAGTACTAAATGTCCTTAAGTTATAATCATAATACTAATAATACGCGGGCAGGATTACCCTGAAGACAACTCAATGGTATACCGGGACTCGAAGGATTAGCCCGACATTACGTATTTTGCTGGATATCCTGACTTAATTCTGAAGTCAAAAAAATATTGTTATTCATTTGATTACCAATGATGAGTTGGCAGCTTGCAATCAGTAAATTAGATGTGAAATATTACTATCACTGTGAGTGTTTAATACCCGTATTTCAGACAGATCCTAGCTTTTGCCTGCGTTGATAATTAGTTATGATCATTTCGTTTTACTTAATCTTTTTTTTTCACGCTTTCAACAAACGTTGTTTATTATTATTATGTTTTACTTGCTATTGTTACTTAATTTTCAAATTTGAAATTGAACGTTTCTGAAGTAAGCCATCTCGACAGAATTTTACATACTGCAGGATAATTAAACGTTTACAACAAATATGAATATTAGAAATATACATGCATTTACAGACAAAGGTGGTAACATATGTTTAAATGTATAATGTTCGTATACCAAGTATGTAAATAAGAACACATTTATTAATATATGAGTGGGTTGGAAATTATAGTGGTCTAAGGAAAGTGTACTCAATAGTTTGTACTTTAAAGAAAAAGGGTTTTCTCACGGGTCATAACTCTGTATTTCTATATTCGAAATAACACTTTCAAATACAATAATGCGTTTCCAGCTCATATATACATGGAAATTTCATTAATCAAACATTGATGGTTCGGATCTCTGATGATGGTAAGAAAAATATAAAAAAACACTATCATGGCAATTGTTATAAGCTACTCTAAATAAAAATAAAGACATTTCTATGTACACGTAATAAAATATATACTATTTTTACGACCCCGTTATTATTATAACCACAAAAGTATTCTGGGATATTTATAACGTATTCGCCTTTGTACGACCCTAGCAGATGAACATAAATTACTTGGGTTGAAAATAAGTTCTTTTATAAAGATATACGGGGTGAAGCGGACGAAATGACTGTAGAGTGGAGGAGACTGCCTAATGAAGAACTCCACGGACCGTACGATGCACCATATGTTGTAAAATTAATGAAATCGCAGCGACTAAGGTGGGCAGACCATGTAGCTCGGATGGAGGAAATACGAAGATTATATTCTATCCTAGTTGCAAGGTCAGATGGAAGGAGACTATTTGGAAGATCGAGACGTCTTTGGGAGGACAATATTAAAAGAGATCTGCGAGAAGTAGATGTTTGTGATAACAACTGGCTTGATATTGACCAGGATAGAATCCAATGGCCAACGTTTGTTACTGTGGCGATGGACTTACATAACTTACGAGAATTACATAAGCCATAGAGTTAGTTAGTTATTCGCCTTTGTCGTTTCTCAGAAACGATTTGAATATTAGTATATTATTACAGTAGGTTATAATAATTTGAATATTAAATTTACTTAAACTTACATATCGCAGGAGGAAGTCGTTCAGTTATTTCTACGGTATTTCGGTGTGAGAAACAATCCTGGGAAGTTAACCACTGAATATTAACTAATTCTTAATCTCTTGCAGCGGTTGTTTTGAGGCACCAAACATAATATTCTATAGTACTGCTTAAATGATTCGTAAAGCTAACCTACAAACACATGTATACTCCTTCTTTAGGAACAGAATATTTGAAATGTTTTTCGGAATTTAAACGTTAATTTATTTACGTGTTATTAATGTCTTACAATAACTTTAATTAACGTGTATCCTAACAAACATTTATGGATATAGTACCTATTCACATAAAAGGCTTTCAAATGAAAAGATGAGGAAATAGGAAGCAAAAATCACATGTCCGCGTTTAATAGAAGGTGTTAATTGAATGTGCAGTGAATCATACAACGAAATGTAATGAAGCAAGTAAGTATGACGAGGCATATCTAGGTTTATCAGAAAATCACTTTGTGTTATTCGATGCAGATCTGTTCAGGTCTTAAAACAAAAAAAAAACTTTATTTATAAAAAATGTAGATGCGAGATTGTGTTTGTCAGTTGTATACGTTATGCTTAGTTGTACTATAATTATGAATTATTATTTTTAAACAGGTATATGCTAGGCATTATGCTGCCGAAAATTATCAGTTTGGAACAATGGTAAGCGTTGCGGCTTTGGACGTAATGTTGGCTCTAAACGGAAGCCTTCCTGTTCGCAAGGTAATTATGCATTTGTACTTCCAACATTAAATTATTATTACTTTACTTGATATTTGTCTTTGGCTAAAACTTCGTAACATTTTTTGGGTAAACAAGCACTATCAAATACAGTAGTAATGTATTATATGATCTTTGTAATATATTTATATATTAGTGTAGATCAAAAACTTTTTTTCCGAATTTTGATAACGCCTAGTGCGGAAAAGAAGGCAGTGGTGACTGACTTCACACAACGATTTTGGTACTTTTTGGAAAAATTCTTCGGTTGCTTCATAACTCTTGACAATTCACTGTACACATAGTTATGCAACCCACGCAAACACTTTAACTCGTTTCCTTTGAACGCACTTCACTGAGTGAATTGTTGGCAGAATATTTACAAAAGCGTGTTCAACTCTTAGAGTAGTGTTACCGTATGAATGTTACTGAAAAAGGAATGATATAGGGTGTGTCCTGTCTGTCTGTCCGCTCTCTTTCACTCTCTCTCTGTATCTCAGTAACTACAAGGCTGACAGAGTTGACCCAAATGCCGTTGGATTCGTGATGATCTGAAACGTTGGGCAAACTTATCACTTGGAATCTAAAACTAACAGTCCTTTGTATGTAATTAGTTTTCTACATTTCTCCCATGAATTTTTACATGGTATGTTTTTCCCCATCCCCGCCGCCTCGATCTCAGCAACTACACGTCACAGAGATGAGCCATACACAGTTCAATGCATCATGGTCTGAAACGTTGGGCAAACATATCAGTTTGTTTCTAAACTGGCAGGTCCTTTTGACTATCTTAGTATTCTTCATTTGTATTTCTCCTAGATCTCAGTAACTACAAGTCCGACAGAGTTGATCTATGGATTCGACCGTTGGATTCGTAATAGTCTCAACGCATGAAATCGCCTATCAAATAAACTCTAAAACTGGAAGGTCCTTTTCAATCGCTTAGTATTCCAAATCTGTGTGGTTCTTCCCCCAACTACATTTCAGTAACAGCACTCATACAAAGATGAATCATACACCGTTGGATTCGTCATGGTCTCAAACGCTGGGAAAGCTTATCAGCTTGACTCTGAAATTAGCATATCCTTTTAAATCGCTTAGTTATCTCCATCTCTATATAGCGTGCATATCCTAAATCGCTAGAGCTAGAAACACCAAATATGGTATGAAAGTACATCATAACTAGTAGGTTAAGAAAATAGTTATATAATTTTGATTTGTTATCTTGGATCGAAAATGGCCGCCAATATTATAGTTGGATAGAGTTCATAGCCTAAATTGCTGGGGGATTGAAAAAACAAAATGTGGTACAATAGTAAATCATAGCTAATATGTTCCAAAAATATTACGACTTGTCCCCAAAGACACCATCATTGATCTAAAAATACATTCTTCACGCCGTTCGAGCTAGAGATACGAAATTTGGCACAGAGGTGTATTATTACAAATAGTTTAGGAACATATTACAACATTTCGAAAAAGTCCTCTGCTTGTATCAGAAATGGTCGTCCAAAACCATTTTTCATATCGCTCGAGCTAGATAAATATTTGGTATGAACGTGTACTATCACAAGTAGCTTAAGACAATATAAGATACCGTTAAAAGCTGCCATGTTTAATCCACAATGGCTGCCCAGAACGCATTTTCTACACAACTGAAGTTAGAGAAACGAAATTTGGTATGGAGGTGTATTACCAAGAATAGGTTACAATAAATTGGGCAAACTTCCCTTGGGGAGCATGGAGTAGATATGTACTATGGGAGCGGAGTTCCCCGGAGACTCTGGTTACTATTACCACATGAGGTAGTCGAGCGAAATTTTGCGTAAAGGTAAATTGTCAAGATTTGGTTAGGAGAAACACATCAAATAATCAAACCGTAGCCATGTTGAATCCAATATTGCCGACAAAGACTCATACAGAACGCATATTTTGCCCAAATGAACGTATTTCAGTCAAAACGACGAGCATCATTGGCTTTAATCTATTTTCTACCAGCACGATTGTACTTCAACGGTTCCATATATTAGAGGTATTTCCGACCTCCATCTTAAAAAAACAAAAAACTTTCCCTACATCATCGTTATTATTGGGATAAATTCAACCAAAATATTTCAACTCAAAGAGATGTACCTAAATTATTTCTATTTCCATTTATTTCCGTTAACTTCGACCGCAATCTTGAAAAAAAAAAATTACCTATATCTTCGGGGTTTATCTGAAATTTTAACCAAACCAACATATTTCGACACAAAGCGTTTTAGCGCAATGTGTTTTTTTTTATTTTCGGTATCAGTGGCCGACATATTACAAAAATTGAGATTTTTTCTATGACTTAAATGGGAATATTTAAACTAAACCAACATATTTCGACTAAACGCGATGGACCTGAATGGTATTCACGTATTTTCGGTACTGTTGGATTCGTCATGATCAGACACAATGAGGAAACTAAGGATGTGACTGAGATAGGACATACACCAATTGATTCATAATGGTGTGAAATCGTAGAATAACATATGACTTTGACCATTTGTAGGTCCTTTGTATTAATAATCTCTTGGTATTCTGCATTTGTGTCCCTATGAGTCTATAGAACATTAGATTTGCCATGTTCTGCAACGTGAGGAAAACAATGAATATGACTGAAACTGATAGTTATTTTCAATTGCTTAACATTTTCCATTTGTAGCCCTATGAGATTTCAGTAGCCACAAGTTCGACAGCGATAAAACATACATTATTATTATGAAATGCTATGTCCGATTCTGAAACTGGAAGATCTCGGCACTCTCCTAGTGATCTCCATTTGCCACTATGATTATAGCTCTTTGTTTTTCGGGTATGTTATAATATAATTTTAATTTATACGGGGGCGCTTTGCTTTTGTCTACAATAAAAAAAAATACTTAGCTTGTTTAGTTATTCGAAGGTACACAAGTTCACCAAAATATATGGATAATTTCCATATAAGCGCGGACAGATCGACCCAGAGCTATCCACCAGGAGGTAGTTTCATTTCGAGTTCGGTCCTGCCACACACCAGAATTACATACTCTATCAGAATGTTTTACGCATTTCAAAAATCGCGTAATTAAGAAACGTTACTAAAACATAAAGACCTTTAGGAAAGATAATCGAGATTAATTTGAGAGATATACTGAAAATTCTCCTTGACATATCTTTATATATATCTAAACGTTCAGCAGTTTGTGCCTCTATGATTTTGAATGGAAGATTCCGCGTGGTGATTGTTTTAAACCTACCAGAGATAATTTCGAAACATGAAAATGATCAGTAATAACATTGTGACAGCGAAAACGTCTGGAGGGCGCAAGAACGTCAAGAGAAGACGATGGCTAGATTGAAGAAGTCAGATACTATCGAAAGTGCTAGCAACAAGTTTCTGGATTTTCAGAGATTCGCTCAGGACCAACCCATAATTGATCCGCATATAATTTTTTGATGAAATATAGAAACGTTATAGTATAATTGGGACAGAATACGATTTAGGAACATCAAGAGGAAGACAACTTGAAACTCTCCTTCCAGTACTGTGTACGGCGACTGATACATTAAACAGAAATTGCATATCGACAGAAAAGAGATTGCTTCCTTCAGCGATTCTACAAGATGCCGGAGTTGTGCTAAGCCAGAGATAGTAGACAGGTCTAAAGTTAGAAGAGAAACGGAAAGATGAAAAAAAAAACTATTGGAAAAGTTATCTTTGAAACATTACGTAACAAAAGCGCCATGTCCATTGGTTCAATCACACTGACCCAAAACGGCATGCCGGACAGTGCGGTTGTACGTCGGTACCATAAGAGGTCTCGGTGCTTATGGTGCAAGAGTATGAGGGAGTTTTTAAATTCTTACAAAGGAATTGCGTGCCTCGAACACTCACAATCGCTCGAGAATATGCTTATAATTTAAATCGCTTATTGCATGTTATGATCCATTTGCATGCAAAACGCGCATGTTACCACAATAGACATTTGAATGACCACCTACTCTAGGTCTAAGAAAGGAACTTTTGTCACGTAAGAATCAAAATAACGATTAAAGATGACCAGAAACACGTGCATAGCGATGTAGGGATCGTTTGCTATATGCCCCTCTACCTACATTAATTACAAAGCTTTTCTGAATAACAAAGCTTTTCCATTGACCTTCTAGTGTTGTCCCGCTATTAAGTTCTCAAAATGCAAGTGTAAGATTTCAATTTAGTTGTCAAAGCAAAGTAGAACAGAACAAAATACACATCTGACTAAACCCACTTTTTCACATTGAATAGCACTTCTGTATTCAAGCAATCCAGTATCAAACGCCACACTTATACGATTTTCAAACAATGGCGTCTATGCCATACCTTCTTTTTGACAAATATATTGTAACATATGTTTGTACTTCGGTGCAGAAAGTTGGTTTTATAGCACAAGGTGAAGTCTGATGATGAAATGAAGATCGTGCAGTTCTACTTGTGGTTTTTCACATTGTAGTCTTACAAAATCAACGATCCTTCTCACATAGAGCTCATACTGTCGAAAAAAGTACATATCAAATGGTTATCAATATTTTGTTGTCTTCGGTGGCAAAATCTTGTTCGGAAATTTGTCATCTTACAGAGTACGGTGTTTATAGCCTGATCAGTAATCAAAGAACAGTAGTCTATTCGCATTGTCACGTGCATATTCACCAAGCACGGTAGTTAGACATATTTCCGTATGCTCTTTCGTCATTTTGTCACCGTAACTTACCTCTACACGGATGTTTCGTGTATATGTTCCTTCAGGTTTCTTTGAAACATATGTGTCAAAAGTGCCTTGTGACGCCTGAAAACATATATAGAGCTTGTTAGCTAATATGTCACTCATTGATAAAGCCACATCAATTCTATAGCTGTGTGTAAAACTACATAGAGACTACACCACACCAGTTATAGTTTTCACACCTCTGTGAGATAGTGTTGACAATGAAGACATCGTTAAATTGATTTTATTATTCATTTTGTTCATTGTTAAATTGTTTGTTTAAATTGATTCTCTTCCAAAAATTGTCTTTGTCCCCACTCCCGTACGTTATATATTTGTTCACTTCTTACACAAACCCTTGTGTATTCTGACGAATGCTATGATCTTCTTCTATGCCCTTATTTGTGACGAGTGTAGTAACACGCCTTAAAGAAATGCCATATTCAGCCTTAAGTTTGTTGATAAAAGTGATCGAAGCTGTCAAAGTGTCTAGGCCAATCAATTTAGACGCTTCTACTGCCCACATTTGCAGGTGTCAATGGTAAAAAGCAGAACCATATACGTTCTTGCCCTATCAAATTGTGACATTACATACTATTTTATTGTTTTTATTGTGACAGCCTGTTTCCCTTGAAGTGAGCTCGATCTCGTCTTTTGCTAATCACATAATCTAATATTACCTTGCAATTTTATTTATTTCGAATGCACTTATAGCGCCTCATAAGTTTTCTATAGGAGTTTAAATCACGATCGTAATAGTCTCTATATATTTTCTCCAGTGTGTTGTCATCAATATATTGTAATATACTGGCCTTCGACATTTTGGGTGGAGATAGTTCGTACTCACTTTCACTTGAAGGTTCCTGTTGGTCTGGAGAACAAAGTCTTGTACTGCTGGATAGGCAAACTTCAAGTACCGGCACGTCCTGTCCTTCAAAATCCCAATTCCTATCAAACGTAGTATCATGCATTTCTGCGTCATCCCCATTGTATTGCGCGAACTCCATATCTTCGACTCCGATTACGTTTACAGCACGTTGTAACTTTGTCTCTAAACACTTGACACCATTCATGGAATTAATTCGCCTCATCATACCGATATACACTCTTTACACTATAACCAACAAACGAACACTCCAAAAGAAGGCCTCCTACTGCAGGAATACTATTCACACAACTAGAGTAAGTACTTGGTCGTAAAGGTACAATATGCCACAGTCAATTGACTCTAGCAGACAGCAGATGCGTTTTGCATACGAATGACTCATACTACAGTTTTGAGACGAGCTATTTATATTCTAAGCACATTTTCGTGATGTTGTGAGCATTATAAATCACGCACCACCCTTGGTAGAAATAATGAATAAATGACAAGCAGAAATTAAATACTGAAACGGTGATCCAATAATACTTCTGAATGGGTATCAAATGATTTATCTACGATTTTAGCATTGTTTATTTTAGCTGATAAATTAGATTTCTGCTTATTAGTATGATGTCATCAAATGCAGGTATTCTAATTTCTCAGCTAGAATAAATCATGCTGAAATCTCATATAGTTCATTTCATTCGCATTTACAAGTACTATTGGTGCCGCTTTTCAAAATTTAATTGATACTTATAATTTGTCCAGCATCTTTAAACATATGAAAACTCACACATACTCGAAACGTAGTTACGAAAGTAAATTAAATACGACCAAGAACTTACTTTTTCACAAGATATGTGTGGTTCGGCATTCGACAAAATCACTTATGTGGGTATGGAGCCAGGAATTTGTGGAATATCTCTTTTCTTAGACTTTCTACCTCAACATCTCAGAACAAAGCGATCTGTCAGTCATAGGAACTATGTTCCCCCGCAACATATGTTCATTTTAAAGGATACCCGTGAATGTATGAATTTAAGCCTGGAGACGAGCAATTGTCTAAAAACCATAAATAACATGGTTTAATTCTGCAGACGAAGGAAACATGTCGCACATGGAACAAAGTTTCCTCCTCAATAGAGACACGTGCTCAGATTTCCAGCACTAGAATTCGATGTACTACGCAGTAGCTCGAAATGATTGACTGATTTACAACATCAGTGACTGAGCGTCCGAATAAAAATTCTATTCAGACAAGGAAATCGAAGAAAATATAAGCAATACTGCATACAGTAATGGGATATTGTCATACACAATCTGTGCAAAATAATGTAAAAATAGTCACCAAGCAGCGTCGAAGTTGTGTGGTTATGGAAAGAGAGATACTTATATCAAAGCGAAACTCAAATTCTTGAAATACAAATCCTGAATGCATGTAAAGAAGTTTATGCTATATAGGAAGATTAAAAATATTTTCTGATAGAAAATGTACTATTCGTATGTGACCGGGCAGAACTCGAAATTCAACTACGTCCTGGTGGTGAGTTCTGAATTGATCGGTTCGCCTTTTAGCGCGAATTATGCAAGGAGCTGCATAATTTAGTGAATTTGTGTATCTCAAAGTAACAAAAATAACACTAGCTTATTAGTCTCACACATTTCTGTAAACATTCTACCCACAACTCAATTAGTGAAATACGATGAAAGTAATAACTTTAAACTGGTTGCGTGGGCTGCATAACGATCGGTACAGAGAAACATCAAGAGAGATGTGGCAACCGAAGGAGGTGCCCCAAAATACAAAATTTGTGTAAAGCCACTGTCACGTTTTCCACACTATGAGTTATCAACATTCGAAAAAAAAGTTTTCTTTGTAATATATATATTACAAAGATGTTATAATGTCTTGGTACTGAATTTGCTAACGCTTGTTCTACAAGGACCGCGCATAAAGAAACCCTGCTTATGTTTTGTAGGAAAGAAAACAAGGAATTAGTTTCAAACCACAAAGTACAACAAATATAGAGGGTGATTGATCACTGCGACTGAATGCTTAGCAAGTTATTGGTGTACAGACAACGCGGTATGAGCGTATCGTGTAACATAAACCATTGCCAGAATCACAGAGGTCTTTCCTCTCCTGTTTAAACATGTTTCCGAGTCGATGATGCACCTCCTCTAATACAGCGAATTGATTGTTTGGTTTTCGGGGACAAATTCATGGTGGATCAGTATTTGGGAATTAAAAATTGCGATCAGCAGCACCTTTGTCTTCGATTTCGACATGCGTGCTCTTTTTGTCCACTTTTGGACAGACTATATCACTCAATCATACTCCTGAGTTCTTGGTAATGTTGCATCAGCACACACTGCCCGTATAATCTGTAACGTTCGGTTGAACGATGTACCCAATGTTAAGAAAACTTTATGTTTTAACATTGTTCTATCTCGGTTCGCGTATTTTGTATGCCATCTGCACACAACCTACACCTGACGTAGGCTTGTACCGATACTGACTGCCTGTAACTGTTTGGAACATGCATTGACGGGAAGCTCTGATATAGTTCTTTGCAGGGTTTTAGAATACGAGACATTTCATTTGAGTTTGTTCCTTTTTTACAGTTCGGTTTCTTTATGGGCGGACCTTAACCTACAAGCAGTTAGATTAAACTTGGTTTAGCCGGTTAGCGTTAAGTATCATTATAGAAAGGAAACAGGTTTTCCTTTTTTTTTTAAATTATAACTTAGAATAATTTTTAAAAAAATATGAATCAAAGCAAGGGAGGTATAAGAAAATAATAATTCTATCCAATTTTAATTAAAATTTTGACTTTTAGTAATCCACGTGTTTTATATAGTATGTCATTAGTAAACAATGGAGTTTTGTGGGCTGTTATAGTAAATGGTGGCCTGTATTGATGAACAGTAACTAAGTGTTGACATATGGTCATTTGGCGTATCACTGGCACCATAAGAATTTTAGTATCTTAAAGATACATATGAATCATTGAAATGGAATTTCTGTATAGTTATATCGTCTTTTATTTAATATAAGTTATACTCTGCTCATGCGAATACCATGATAATTGAAGGTGTTCAAATTAAGCTATTGCGAAGTGTCGGAGTGGTCTCAGTACAAATGGAACGCCGACACTTTATTACGGTATTACCTACACTTAATGAAATACATGTTTAAACGTGTGGCAATTATAACATTGCACTCAGTAACACTTTACGATGAATTTATATTGCATGCGATATGATATTGAAATATTATATTTATGTCAAATGATAATGATGATAATACACTGTAAAATTACTAATTATCGCATCACTAGGTTTCCTCGTTACCTCTAAGAAAACAAGTCAAACTACACGAGATAGTTGCAAACTGGGTCGCAAATCTATAGGGAGAAACACGCAATTCATACTCGTAATATGATCTCTAGACAAGGTGTATACATTTTATTTAGGGTTACGCTGAGCAAGATCCAGTTGTGTTAACTATTCATTAAGCGTTTCCCGAACATTTCAATGACATAAGGAGTGCCCAAATTAATTTCTGAAGGTATTATTTACCCTCGGGAAAATTAAGAGAATAACACCTACATCACTTAAGCTTGCGACGAAGTGTTCCTTATAGGTGAGTAGTTTGTGCACGTATTAATATCCGTGGAATATTTTACATTCAGATTTTAAACTTTGTTCAAACTTCATAATGTCATGTAACTTCTCATAGACCCAAATATTGACATTATACTTTTCAATCGTTGTTATCAAATTTCCTAGAACATAAAAGTATTGTCACATGATGCACTATATTTTTTTTTATAATTTCGGTCTAATAGGTTCAAGAAAGATAATTTTCATAGTAATGCGTTAACAGTTTCTGATCGTTTGCAAATCGTATCAATTATATTTCATACATCCACCCAAAGATTTATAGAAGACAAATTAAACATCTGCATGCATTTACTAGTTTAGACTTTAAAGTTTTTCAATCGGAAATAATTATGGTAATGATAAATTTTAGCTCATTGATGGACTACTTCCAGAGGAACAATTTTAGAAAAGTCCACAAAAATTTCCCGGAGCTTCCGCCCCCAGCCCCGCGCAAAATTTCAAAATGCCAATATTTGCGGTAGAGTCATTAACGTTATTACCAATGATTCTGTTTTGTTTTGTTGACAATTAAATTTGCTACAATGTACGCTAAACCTAATAGTTTTTGATACATTAAGGAAAATATGAAGGGAAAGTATTGTTCTTGCTTTCAAACTTGCTTTTTGCACTATATTGTTTAATATATTTAAAGTTTCAATAAACGTTGAAGCTCATACTGTTTTGAATCTTCTAATATACATTTTGTATGTATGAGATATATTATTGCTGAAGATCGATACTAATCGAGAAAACAAAAATGGTCAGCTTGCGACGCGACTTCCAAGTCATCGCGAGTAATGGGTCTTACTTTACTAAGACTTGTATAGTTGATCATATAATATGTGGATGAAATATATGTTATTCGATTACATCCACTACACGATGTAAAGTAGATAATCGGGTTTACCGAGGAAATGACAATTGACATAAGACAAAATAAAATTATTTTATACCATTTCTAAAGCTTATAGATCCATAATATCTTCCTAATAATAAATTAATGAGTTTAAGCATGATAAACCAGTACAATGTTCACATATTGGAGAACAGACTTGGTTCGTTTTTACAAGCATAAGATAGTTGATGAAATAGATCATCTGGAGAAAATTGTTTAGATGTTATGATTGGTTTCAGAGCTTCATTCAAACTTCCATCGTCTATTATAGTTTTAATATTTCATTTCCACTCTACTTGCTACTCACTCCTGAATTTTTAATAGAAACACTCTAAGTTTTTACAGATGGCACGTTTCAGAGGTCGACAGTACTTTCGTGACGTCAAAGTTATATCTTAGAAACTTTGCTTTTTCAAAGCCACAAATCTGGAATACCGGTCCTCGCACAACGTATAATATTTTTTTCTCATACAAATGCAGCACAGATTTCTTTTCGGCAGGAAACAATTATTCTTTCGATGTGCTAACATCCAGAAAGATCTCGGCCCAACTGTGAGTATGACATAAGCATTTCCATTGCTTTTATTTTCCCTACGCAAATAGCTGGTATTACAGCTGATAAACTAATTATCCATGCAGTAACGGGCTATGATACGACCTGTTGTTTTATAGTATAGCGAAAATTCAGATGTGGTTAGGAAACAATTTCCACGCCACAGAGTGGATATGGAAAATTAAAACTATAAAACACAATAGAAGTTTCAAATGAATCTGAAACCAGATATAAGAATCTAAACAATATGCTCCAAATAATATGTTGCATCAACTATATTATGCTTGCAATAAAGGATGTGGCGATTACAATTAGTGCAGAGAAGCGAACTTGGTCCGTTCTCCTGTATTTGAACACAATAGTGGCTATCATGCTTAAACACAAGAATGGTTCCGAAAAAGGTAGTATGTATCCATAAGCATTAGCAAGTGTATAAACTCATTTGATATTGTTTTATATCCTTGGTAAACCCGTTTACCTACCTCACATCTTGTAGAAGATGTAATCCCATTACATAGTTTTCATTCACACATTTCATGAACAACTATTCAAGTCTTAGTATACTAAGTCATATTGCTCGTGATGATTGGGCACTTGCGTCGAACGGCGGCCGTTTTTGCTATCTCCGACCTCCTCAGCATTAGAACAACAGATTAATAAGTAAAACTTTATATCATAAGGTTAAAAAATGTATCAAAGTAAATATATATTTTTTCTAAATATTTCTTCTATTTATCAATAACCATTAGGTTTAACGTCAATGCGAAGATAAGCAATATGGTAGTCTTTACTTGCAAACAAAACAAATAACTTTGGATTTGATCTGATGATTATTAACAGAGATACTGGCTGTGCCGTAAGTAAAGGCGTTTTAAATCTTTAAGCTGGACAGGAAACCTCATTGGGATTCCGGGAAAATGTGTTAAAGCGTTCCTATTATACACCCTCCATTCCAAAAGAAACCGAACGTTTTAAAAAAACAAAAAAACAATGTACATTTTGGAACAAATCATTTTTATTAATCAATGTATTCCCCTTCTGCATCGATACACATATTTGCACGCTCCAACAAGTTGTCAAACGACTTCTCCATGTCCTT